>OMNV01006736.1:41964-58811 GCA_900303265.1 Brotula barbata
AGTCCCTCCACACACACACACACCCCCCACCCCACCCCCACTCTCTTCATTTTTTCATTTCTACATCTTTTTATCTCCACATTTTAGGTACACACACATTTTGTTCTATTCCCATGACACGTTTGTGTTCATGACATTTAGTCCAAATTAATTAGCGGGTTGTTAATTAATATATTTCATGTAATTTCAGCTGACTGGATTGTAAAATTAGTACTTTGCTAAGCAGCACTAGCAGCTGAGCTCGTAACAGCCATATTTTTGTACGTTTGTATCATCTGAGACTGTGCTTCAGTGTGTTGCTTTCACAGGAGAAAAAAACAAATAATTAAAAAAATTATTTATGATTAAATCATAAATAAGTAATTACAACTTAGTATCTCATGGTTATACAGCTCACTGGCTATCTGGACAGATTAAGAAAAATAAATGGAAACTTCATGGGATTATGACAATAAATCAGAGAGATTTTAGGTGTGATAAATTTGTAATACGTGGTTGTATTGATCTGTGAAATACCTGCAAAGTAATTAATGAGGGAGAGGGGATGAGGAAGAAGCGACTTTTTCATCCTTTTTTTAGGTTACTGTAACACTCCTGCTGTTGTGTCTTCACCGTGATCTATCATCATAAAAAGCATTACAGTTATCTGATTTGATCTTCCTCTCTTGCTCTCTCTCTCTGCGTGATCAAACTGTTTTCATGAGCACGGTAAAGTTTCCTCCTGCTTCCCTCCACTGTTCAAATCAGCCTCAGTTTCCTCCCCCGCAGCAATGATGAATCACTTCTTCCTCTATTTTTGAATGAATCTACATTCCCTCCCCTAGCAGTTTTGCGGTCATATCTGAGGAACGCCCAACATATATAATGTATTAACGCACAAAACCTGCAGTGCGACCACTTTGTAAATATGGACAAGCGCTATTTCACTCATTTGCACCTAAAAACTGCTTTGCCCTCAGTCTGTGCTATTTTCTTACAGCTTTTAGCATCTGACAAAGCAACTGTGTCTACTAGTTAGTATTTGGAACTCAATTGGCGGCACACAAATTACATTGTTTATTCTATACCCCAGGGGCATCTTACTCCTCTTCTTCCTCTCTTTCCACTAATTTTACCCCGTATCTCCATCGTTCTCTTTGTTTTGGGATTGATGGAGGGATGGATGGATGAACGAATGGAGCGGAGGAAGTGGGGGAGGGATGGAGAGGAGGGAGATGATAGAGGCAATCAATATTTCTAGCATTCTAATTAAAGCCTCTCAGTGGAATAAATCCATGTAATTATCAGTAAATGAAATACAAGGTCACTCTGCCTGATGGAGGGATGTAAGGAGGAGAAAAGACAACAGTGCAGCATGCTTTGCTGCTGCGATTTAGCTGACAACAGATTATAGGTTTGTTCTTTGATACTGCAGACATTCCTGGGATACAGAAACCAAGGTGAATAGAAGCCGAGGTGAAGTAGAAAACCGAACCACATTTGTAGAGATTTGGAGGAAAATGTTGCATTTGTACTGGATATTATAATCTGGAATAGTGTGACTAAAGGTATCCTTTGGCATTCGGCGTTCCAATAATTTGCGGTTCAGTCACAAATCATTTAACGGGAATATTTTTGGGAGTTTTGCGAAAAACCTCATCATAGAAAATACACTATAGAGTATAAATGTACATGTTTTTCTCGCGTCGATCACAACCTTTTGTTATTACCGTAAACTGTGAATCCCCTTATCATGGGTCTATATCTTAGTGCTTCCAGAGCTTCTGAAAGTGCGCCATAAGAAAGCGTTGACGCTACAAGAAAAGGCTGAATTGTTCGACATGCTACAGAAACTTTACCGTATAAACGAGTCGAACATAAGACCAAACAAACAGCAAATCCACAATGTTGTGTCTGTAGCCACAACATCTGGTGTGAAACATCTGCAGGTTGCGTGTGGTCCTAATATCTCTGTCTACAAACGGACACATTTATGTGGGAACAGGTGTGATGTAAAAAGGGAATTCCTGTAGATTCCCACATGGTAAGAGACAAGACAAAGTCCCTATATGATACCATAAAGGAGTGGAATGGTGATGCAGCTACAGGTAATTGTTCACATGACCCCCTAATGACAAATCAGGCTAACACCATATTTTTGTAGGGTGTGATCAGACACCACCAGGACTTTTGATGTGCGTAATGAGCAGGGGGATACGTTTCAGACTCAAATTTCAAACCGGTGATATTTAACATCAGACTGAAACTGACCTTCATTTTTGGGTGACAGTGTTTTATGAGCATGCAAATGAGGAAATATTGTTGTGACTCCTCCCTCAGGGCAAATCATACAAAGAGGCTGTGGCAGTGCCTTTACTGAAATATTAGGCACAGTTTGAATAGAAAGAGGACATACCTGGAACATAAATACCAGTCATGAGGGTGCTGTTTTAGTTATTTCATTGATGATTACTGAATTAATTCTCTCCAAACTCCTGAACATTAAAAGACATTTTAGCATCATCACACAGCATTCTGTAAATTTACAAATTGTGAGATAGCAGTTTGCAAATGTAAGCCACACCTGGCATCTTGGACAGTTTGACTCTGGAATGAGAAACTAGGAACATTGCAGGAATCACTTTCCTGTTTGAATGGAAGCACAGCTGATTCCATAAAAATGGTGATCAGACTGGAGATATATCGTATTCCCAAGTCGTCCGACAGTTCCATGTTTTCAGATCCCCCGGTGTCACGTTCTGCTTAAAATAGTCTGTATACAGACGCACTGGGTTTTCGACTGACTCATGTTAATCCAATCGTGTACACATAAACATAAAGCTGGGCTTTTTGGCACAGCTTGCAACCATGAATCACAAATGTGCGTACAAGCTTAAGGGTGCGTGCTGTCCTTACAGGAACTGCTCCGGCATGTGAATGTAAATACAACACCTGAGAGAGATCTGGCAATGCCAGGAAAGTATCCCAAAAACATTTTTCAACAAAATTCCACTCTGAGTGAAAGCTAACGGCTAAAAGTTGCCCAATTGAGGTCTATAAGAGTCGACCTAGTTCACTGGAACCCAGACTACAAACTGGACGGGTCCAAAGTCTACCATCTAAATGTGTTGGGTTTCCAGGTGTCGGGGTTGCACCAGTATGTCTTGACTGCTGTGTGGGTATCTGGGTATCCATGGCGATTCCCTATCAGCACTGATCCCATGTTACATCATAATTACCACAGGAAAAAAAGAGGAGGAACAAGTTGAAAGAAAAGCTGCTCATTAAGTGATTGAGCATCTTTCTGCTGCCAGTGTTGTCTCCACAGACACCTTTTGTTATCCGGAAAATGATCAGATATTAATTTTATTTATGTATTTATTTTTTTCATCAGTTTGATTTGGGTGATGATCTCTTTTACTGATGTTGTTCTCCAGTTCTGGTCCTTTTCATCATAAAAGAAATGAACATACATATTGATGCATAGTGCATATTGCATCACAGGCAGGGATAATCCTTCACTGTGAATACTTTCACTTACCTGTGTACCATTTACTGCCAGTACTAGTGTAATTCGCTTTGAATTAAGTGGTATCTCCAACGCCCGAGTCTTACTTGGATTGGAATTTTTCGATTGCAGACTCTCACTTAAGTAAAGGGACTGTGTAGTGCAAATGTGCAGAACCGTACACGTACACACATACTGATGAACAAAAAAGAAGCACAGGAAATCTCATTCGAACAAGCACACACGCAAACACACACACGCAAACACAGAGGCAGCAGGGTCAGAAAGTAAAGAGAGGGAGAGAAATTGAATCTTACCTGGAACAGTCTGGAATGGTTCAGGTTATTTATCACTGGAACAATGTTAATGAAATAGTAAAGCTGGCTGCCACTTGGTGTGTGGGTGGATGTGTGTGTGTGTGTGTGTGTGTGTTTGTTTCAAAGATACACAGACAAACAGACAAAGATAAATACAAAATTAATAAATGACTAAAGGAGCAGATGCTGTTTTTAAGCATTTCTCTCTCTCTCTCTCTCTCTCCATTCTTCACCCATTCTTCCTCTCCCATCTTACTGTCTCTCTTTTCTTTCTTCCTTCCATTCTCCTCCTTACATTTACTTACTCATCTATTTGTGATTCTTTTTAGTCATATTAGCGATATGAATGTAAGGATGAAGGTGGAGGCCTTTGTGTTGCTTTCTGTGATTTTCAATCAGCGCGTTTCTCTCTCTCTCTCTCTCTCTCTCTCGCTATCTCTCTCTCTGTCTCTCTCTCTGTATCCCTCTCTCTTTCTTTCTCTGTCTCACAGTGTGTGATTGGGATTATTGATTGTGCAGGCGATCATCATTTTCTCTCTGCTCTCTGTTTGGGCTGGTCGAGGGTTTCTCTTAATAGTGTTTTAGGTCTGCATCACTAGAGCATGCTGGGAGATCAGCTAATTTAGCAGACATGTGTCAGAGACCTGTGTGTGTGTGTGTGTGAGTGTGTGTGTGTGTGCGCGCACGTGCGTTAAAGATGGTGTGTTTGAGATGCTAAACTGCTGCTGACTCCATCAATAAAAAGTCAGCCCCGGTTAGCGTTATAAACATAAAATATTTGTCATTTGTGGGGGGGGCGTGACTGAGTAACACTGACTGCCAAGGTGCCCTTGAGCAAGTTGGGATGTTTGAACCCTCAACAGCTAAAAAACTTAAAAGCACAAATGGCTGTAAACATTTGATTGTATCATCAATTCAACAGCAAATTTTCTTAATTGTTTACAAGTTGACATTATGCTTTCACTTGCCACACACACACACACATACACACACAAACACACACTGGAAGCTGAGTTGTGATGAAGATGTTTGGCAGGCGGTGGAGCCCGGCGCTGGGGGCAGGTGTTACAGCAGCACCCATTAATAAAGCTAATTAACATTAGCCACTATTCTAATTAACATGCAAACTAATTAGGAAATAATTAAGCAACATAAAAAAATCAGATCTTAACGAGAACGAGAGTGAGAGAGACGGGGTCGGGGGGCGTCGCAGACAGACAAAGTGATGAACGTGGTCGGATCAGAGGGATTCATGGGAGGTTTATCTATCTCTCTCTCTATCTATCTATCTATCTATCTGTCTGTCTATCTGTCTGTCGTCTGTCTCTCTATCTTTCTATCTATCTGTCTATCTCTCTCTCTGATTTTCACATTATGTGTCTTACATAAAAGAATACATTAAATGAATAAACTTGTGAATGAATTGTATAATTGAGTCTGCTTGTGAGGGCAAACAATTCAGGATTTATTGTTGAATTTTTTAGAAATTTCTAAATTCATTGTTTTGTAGAAATGGAACAAAAAATACAATGAAAACATCTTAAAATCCATTATAATGACCCTCACTTTTTATGCTTTCCTAAAATGCATATTTCTGCCTGTTTTCCTCTTTACTTTGATTCTTTCTAACCCTGTATGTTCTGATTACAGAACCGTTTTGAATTTCCATTAAAATTCTAAAATTCTCTTTATTCTCGATCATTTATGACAGAATGCTCACTCGTATTTATGTTATCGATGGAAACATTGGGCATTTCACTCGAATGAATGAGGATCTACTGGTTGTTACCAGAGTTTAAATGGTTTAAAAGAACGGCGGTTTCCACTGCCACTTAAGGGAATATATATTACTTTTTTTTAATTTCTTTTTATTATTTTTTAAATTGAAGATTAAAAAACAGATACAGACCGATTTTATGTTTGACTTTCTGTAACTGAAGTTTTGTCTGTTTGTCTGTTATGGTCTAATACCCATAAAGCTGTAGGCAAGTCAGGACGTGTGTGTGTGTGTGTGTGTGTGTATGTTTGTGTGTATATGTGTGTGTGCAGCAGGTCAATATATGAGGTGAGATATTCCAATAACAGGTTGTTTTTTTGTCTTGATAGAGCGGAGCAGTGGGTAATGATACGGGATCAATAATGGATATGAGACGCTGGCTGGATGCTGGCTGGCTTATATTGCTGCCAGTACACAAAACGCACTAACACACAACACTCACACACATACGAACACACAAACACCTTAGCGTGTCAATACTGTAATACAGTTTGATTTGTGTGAAGCAGCCGAATGCTCAACTTTCATCTTTTAGGGTGGAATAAATAATTGCCAGTGATGCTAGAAATCACATATACACACACACGCAAGCGCATGCACAAAAGCACACACACACACACACACACAGACTCAGTAGTTACAATTTAATTGTTTGTTTTTTTTGAATATTGACTTGCTTTATGAAAGAGATTCACTGAGCTTCACTCTTATCTAGTTACTACGTATTATTGCAATTATCGTCTTAAATTTATTTTCAGTTTCATATTGTTTTAATAATTATTTTTATATAATTTTTTATTCTCTTACTTTCACGTAGCACTTGTTTTGGCAATATGTAGAATGGAAAGAGTCACACTTCAAACACAGTTCTGTCACTCCACTGTTGTGCTCAGTGTATGTCTGGTAACCATAGCAACAGTCATGATGCGTCATGAATCAGTAACTATGTCACGGAACTTAATCACTACGGCTAGAATTTGCTGGGTTTTTTTCAAACAGTATTTCGATATTCAGCTGACAATATGGTAAGATTGATAATCAATAACAATAAATCAGATTTACGGTAGTTTCCAATATGTCGTTTTCTGTGTGTGTAATATTGAATTTTCCACAGCCTGGAGGTTACAACCCAGAGACCCAGTGGGCTCCATTTATTTAATTTTTTGCCCCCATAAAGACGAGCTATCATAGGTTTCAAACACAATCAGATTGGGACTTTTAGCCAATAACGTCTGGTTCCCAACATGTCAGTGTTGCTGCCCTGGAGGCAGACAGGCACAGAGAATAGCAGGAGGACTGGAGGATTTGCCCTCATGTTCACGATCTGCTCTGCTCAGAGTGATAGAAAGGTAATAATCACTCCAGTGTTTTCCACAGCCAAAAGAGGGAGGTACAGGGAGAGAATCTCTTCTTTCCTCTCTCGTGTCCAATGGACATGAGAGATATACACAAGGAATGCATACATAATATTTATTATACGGTATATAGACAGTACTTCTAGCTCCTCTGTAGGCCTGATGCTTTGTGTGCGAAAACACTCAGAATACTCAGACTTGTAATATTGTACTTGATTAGTAATGCAACAAATGATTACAAAACAATGTAAATTCAAAAAGTGGATTATATAATGAAAGAACAATAATATAATATGATATGAACAATAATATAATATGATATGAACAATAATATAATATGAAGTGCAGGATAACGACAAAAAGACACTAATCTGGGAGATTTTAGGTCATTCTGACAACATTTAAAAACAGACTGGAAAGATTTTTACTTGAACAGTTAAATATCTAAATGGTGAATGACTGCATTTCTATAGCACTTTTCTCCAAACCGCTTTGCAATATTTGCCTCACATTCACCCATTCATACACCCCAACAGCGGAGGTAACCATGCCAGGCTCACTTGCATATCAGGAGCAATTTGTGGTTCTTACTCAGGAACCTTTGGCAGGGGATAAAACCTGCAACCCTTCGATCACTTAGCAATCACCCTTACAACCTAAGCCACACGGCCCCTATCTACAAAATAGTATTAATGAGTAGGAGACAGGAGACTGAAAAATAATGTAGATCATTAACTCAATATACTTCATATCTGATCCGGACTTCCTCTATCAGCCTGATCAAACTGTTTTCAATGAGCATTGTCAAGTTTCCTCGTGCTTGTCTCAGCTGTTAAAGTCTGTCTCTGTTTCAGCTCCTGTAGAAATGATAAATATGTTTTACTGTATGCTGCATGAATCTCCATTCCCTACCCACACGTAAGGAATGCCCAAAATACATAATGCATTCACCCAAAGATACAGAAGAGCTGTTTGACTCATTTGCGCCTACAAAGCAACAACAAATCTCGCTCTTTGTATCTCAGCAGTTATTTGTGTACGTGCGGACATCTTGTTTTGTGTTGCTGTGACTTTGTTGTTGAGATGTCTCACTCTGGGCTGTAAGTGTTGGACTAAAAAGGACAAAGTGACCAACATCATCATCTTGGTGCCAGCAGGACATAAATTAAAATGTCTGCGCTCCACCAGGAGGGGTGTAAAACCTGCAGACGCTTTAGGACAACGTTGTCTGGAAATGCTTCCGGCGAGCACTCTTGAATTCTCCTAAACGACTGTCGGCATCAAGATGTTCCTACCCGATTAAAGCGACACGCTGAGGCAACACCTCAGGCGCTGTTGGCCAAAATTGTTGCTCAAAAAGTTGCCCTGCTTGTCTCTGCTGATGGAGAGGATGCAGTTATTCATGTGGAAAATACGGAACTTGGACAAAATCCGACCGGGAAAATATTTTTATGTGGTATTCTAAGACAGATATGATGGTATTTGTTGTCATGATTGTTTAGTGATTTGATTTGTTCATCAGTTTAGTCATTAATATCTGGTTTTCATGAATGTCAATGAATGACGGAGTGTTTTGGATCCAGCGGTGTGTTTATATGCAGCGTGAAGAGCTGCTGCGTCTGCTGCTCGCCTCTCGGTCCTCACACCGCTGTTTGATTGGCAGTTATAGCCCCAGGAAAACCCCGGGAGGCACACACACACACATGCACACACACACACACACATATACAGAAAACACACACACACGAGTATGAACATGAGCACACTTCAATACGTGCACACGTGTCGGGGGTGTAGCCACGCTCCAATAGAAAGCAACAGCAGCAAATAAACAGACATTGATGCAAACACACACGTACTTCAAAAAGACACAAATTCATGCAGGGAACACACACACACACACACACGCATATACACAGATGCACACACACCTTTAAGGAGATGTGCATATGAAGGTTCCCAGGGATGGTGGTTAAATTGGCCCTGACTTGTAAACAAAAAGCCCGAAAATGACTTGAATCAGCACATCTAAGTGTTGGTGTGTGCGTGTGTGTGTGTGTCAAGAGACGGCCAACCGTACATATTCATCAAATGAGGCAGATTCTTATTGATTCCTGTGTCTATTAGCAGCATTAAAGACAAGATTGGAAACACTGGATTCAGCTATTCCCTTTGAATTTCACACACACACACACACACACACTCCAAATACACACACACACCTGATCACAGATTGTTAGTATTAATTCTGCTGGGTGGCATTACATAATTCATACTTTTATATTATTTCCATTATGCAGATGGAAGACGCTAACGTGTCTCTGTGTTTGTGTTCGTGTGTGTATGTGTGTGTGCTCATTTTGAATTTGTAAATGTGTAGCAGCAGATTATTTTAGGGCTTATAAATACATTTTCACATTTATGTTGGTCCTGTTTACGGTTCAAAAGTCGTACAGGAGCACCATAAACAATTTATGACACACACTCAAACGCATGCAAACGCTAACAGATGGAACCAAGAGTCGAATTTGAAAAGACATAATTTCTGACAGAAATCCTTGAAGATTCTTCAAACTGGGAAGCAGCCCAAGTCCTCACTCCGTGTGTTTGTGTGTGTGTGTGTGTGTGTGTGTGTGTGTGTGTGTGTGTGTGTGTGTATTATTTGACTGTGTATTCATGGATCCCTGGGTGTGTTCTGCACTGAGACTGTTCTAGTTCTATCTGTGTTCTGACTTCTGGAGAAATTGCTTCATTTTCTCTCTCTCTCTCTCTTTTTGCTATTTCCATTTCTTTATTGGCAAAACTCTTGAACACACCACACACACCTTTACTCTGTCTCACACACACCACACACGCACACAGTCACAGAGTCATAGATAGCGTTGTTGAATGTGTTTTGCTGCTTTGTTTATTAGCTTTCTGATTGAGCCGTTCTGGCCTCCATAGATTGGTTGACCTTTCCAGATCCTTCCGCCGAGTCCACTAAGTAGATCGGACGGCGAACGCAACGCAACAACACTTTATTCAGATTGTTACCAAATGAGGGAAAGGCAGACGGGCTGTGTGTGTGAGTGTGTGTATGTTTGTACACACTCATTGTGCCTTCATTGGTTCACTTGAAGCCTCATCTCCATATAGTTTGTATGCAATTACATCTGAGCGGCATGCTGAGTGCCTCTATATGATTGTATCAGCGTACTGAGTGGGACTAGCCATTGCGTATGTGTGTGTGTGTGAAGGTAAAGAGGAGCTATTCACTCTCTGAATGTGTGTGTGTATATTTGGGAATTTGTTCAGATGAGAAGCAATACTTGGTCCATTTGTATTTGTGAGTGGGGGGTATGAGAATGCTTGTGTGTGCATGTCTGTGTGTGTGTGTGTGTGTGTGTGTGTGTGTGTGTGTGTGTGTATGACTGCAATTTGTGATCAATTTGTACGTGCTGTTATGGATAATTTGTGTTCGCTTTGTATGTGTGAGAGAGCAGAAAGACTTTAAAGGTAGAATGTGCATACATCCATATGCATATACATGTACATACCCATATATGTGAGTGAGTGAGTGTGTGCGTGTACGTTTGTGTGTGTGTGTGTGTGTGTGTGTGAGCTGACTTGAGAGCCCAGGATAAAGCATGGAGTGTGTTTCTAGTGGCTTGTTGTCCGCTCACTGGGCTATAAAGGGCACGTCCGTCAAAAACCGTTGCATGGCCAAATCTCATTCATCTGCAATATAGAGCTAATCACACTGAGAGGAAGATAAACCCGCTCACACACACGCACGCACGCACACACACCAATCACATGGTCACTTCGAAGAGATCTGAAGGGGAGGAGATGGATTTTTAATGAAAATGTGTTTGTGTTTGTGTTGTACGTGTGGGTGAAGGGGTAGATGTGTATCGCTGTTTGAATGTTTAGCTAGGAAGTTAACAGAAATTTAGCAATGACTGCATGATGCTTTGCTTTTAAAAAATGTTTTGCTTTCTACAGTGTTGACAAAGTTACTTTTTTGTCACTTGAATAAAAAATTGTTTATTTGGGTTGTTAATCGTCTGAGGATGACACATGCTGTTGACATACTTTTTGGATAAATTATTTGCTGGACAAACTGACATAAGGACGGGCCGACATCGCCGTGCTCAGGTTCAGGATATTTGTCATGTTCTCATTTTATTATCATATCATCCTCACTGATAATACACATAATCCATGCAATGGGAGGATTTGAAGCTGAACATGTTTATGAATATTTAATATCAAAAATGTCCTGCGTGTTTTCTAGGCCGAGTTGCTGTCCAGCCAGTGTGACGCTCTGCAGCAGATGACGCTCAAACTCAACAGCCTGCACTATGCAACTCCCACACACAGGAGGCACTGCAGCCAGCTGGCCAGGAACAACAGGTGAGAATGCAACAAAAAAATACAACACAACACAATACAATACAATACAGTACAATACAACACAACACGATAAAAATCTATGCCTCACAATACAACATTACATGAAACAATACAGCACAATACAGTACAATACTCGATACAATATACATCACAAAAATGTCACTGAAGTCAAATAGAATGGACTTTATTTGACATTGAATTATAGTATAATAGAACAGGGAACATATAGAACATAGAACAGACTGCAATATAATGGAACGGAATACAATACAGCAGGTATTACAAGTAACACTATCACATTGTTCTCTGACACAATGGGTGAGAGACACGTGCACTCACTGACAAAGAAACTGAACTGATCATTTAACACACACACACACACACGCACACACAGTATCAGTGTTACTGTAATGGTGGTAATCTGGTGTCACCAGGCTCGGCTCAGTGAACAGTGTCTTTGGTCATGCTGACTGTGTGCGTTTCATCCTCTGCTTTGAGGATCCTCCCTCCACAGTTATCACCCACATGCAGGACACACACACATGCAGACACACACACACACACACACACAAAGTTTTGAACATGAAAATGAAGCATGAATACCTCACCATGAATTTGTAGTTTGTTGTGTCTTGCAGACCTTTGTGGGTACAGTTTATTGGTGAACTTACATGCAGGATCTACTCTGTCCTCCACACACACACACACACCCACACCCTGCATTTTAGTGTAAATTCAGTCAGTTTTGGAAAAACTGCATTCTCTTGCATGTGATTTAAATAAGAAGGCATGCAAAGGATTTAAATACACCATATAACACACAGGTACACAAGTCCAGATACACACACAATCTCACACACAAGCAAATGAAACATTCATTGTGTTTCCAGTTGTATTTTAAGTCCTTGGTGGGTGCATTGCTTTACATCGAATTTGTTCCGCACTAATTGCCTTTTCATGTGTTTTGTGTGTTTGTGTGTGTGTATGTGTGTGTGTTTGATATTGCAGTAATTAGATGTTGTAATATTACATGTGCTGTAGCTGCTGGGATTTCAGCTCAGAGGAAATATGTTGTTTTGGTTGAGTTGTAAAGAAAATGAAGGTCAAATGGTGAAATTCATTCACGACCAACAAACAAGTAATGTAAACAAAAGACAAAAGAGGGGATGGATGGACAGATGAATGGACTGAGATAATGAATGAATGATGGAAGGAACAAAGCAAACATTCATTCAATCAGAATATTGATGTTTGAGAAAAAGGATGAGCTATTGAACAGATAAATGGATGGATGAAAGACTAAACACGTGACTGAATGAAAACAAGTATAAATGATAGAAGGATGGAACAGTAATCAATAAATGGGCTGCTAAGTGAGGACGGATTGGATGGATGAGTAAATAAACGAATGAATGCACGTGCATATGAGTGATTGGATTGGGGATTTAATGAGCG
Organism: Brotula barbata; assembly: GCA_900303265.1. Classification (NCBI taxonomy): domain Eukaryota; kingdom Metazoa; phylum Chordata; class Actinopteri; order Ophidiiformes; family Ophidiidae; genus Brotula; species Brotula barbata. The sequence continues at coordinate 54,754 of OMNV01006736.1, forward strand.
AATGAAAGGACAAATGGATGAATAACTAAATGAACGACTGAATTAATACATCTGTCAATGGATGGAAGAATGGATGAAAACTGACAAAATGGACAGATGAGTGGTGGATAGTGAATGAATGAATGAATGAATCAGTGGCAGATGATGATGAATTCATGAACAAATGGATGAACGGCTGAACAGATGGGTGGACAAATTAATGAATGAACAGAAGACGAAATGGATTGATGGACCAATAAATAATGGACTTGTTGGATTCCATGGATGGATGCGATATGAATGTCAGAAGGGGGCGCTGTGCTGCCTCACAGCTTGAATGTCAGAGTGAATCCATTAGACGTGTGAAAGTGTGAATCACCTCATAAATCAGCTGACTGAAAGGTGACGCTGCCAATATGACTCATTCAACCTTTCACTCTTCTCCTCCTTCACTCCCTCATTCTCTCCCCACCCCTCTCCTTCACCCCCCTCATCCTCCTCCTTTATGTCCTCCTCACTCACTCGTTCTTTTCTTTTAATTTTGTCCTTGCATTTCTTCCATATTTCCTCTTCTAGCTCCTTTTCCCACTTCCTTTTCTTCATCTCATCCTCTCTTTTCTAATGCCTTTCCTTTTGTTCCACTTGGTCCTTGTCCCACCTTCAGTCCCTCTATCTTTTATATATCCTCCACCATTTTTCCACTGCTTCTTTCCTTCCCACTCCCCTCTTGCTCTTGCTTCTTCTCCAACCTTCCTCCTTTCCCCACTTCCTTTCTTTTATCACTTTTTTCCTCACCTCCATTTCTTTTCTCCATTGACTCATCTTCATTCTGTCCTCTTCTCTCCTCCGTTTCTCCCTCTTTTTGTTTTCCTACCGTCTTCCCCGTTTTCTATGTCAGTTTCTCCTTTCTCCACCCCAGGTTTTAATCTGTGTCTCTCTTATTCTTCCTCCCTCCCTCTCTCCTGCTGTATGGAAGATGAATTAGAGACACTGGTTGAAGCTGCTATCATCGTTACAGCAGGCAGCTCAAAGACAGACAGACAGAGAGACAGACAGATTAGGGAGAGACAGGGAGAGAGAGAGCATTTCTATGTCTCCTTAAAAAGCAACTAGTTAACAAGCCAAAAGGAAAGTAAGAATCTAAGAATTATTAAAGAAAGAGAAGGTGAATCTGTCTGTCTTATCTATCTATCTATCTATCTATCTATCTATCTATCTATCTATCTATCTATCTATCTATCTATCTATCTATCTATCCATCCATCCATCCATCTATCTATCTATCTATTTATCTATCTATCATCCATCCATCCATCCATCCATCCATCCATCCAACTTTGTAAACATGAAGTACTTTAATCAAAGTGCTGGATCAAAGTGTTCATTTAGAAACATTCTGTCTGCTGCTCTTCTTTTATGTCTCACAACAGCACCACAGGCCTCGCATTCTCTTGTCATCAGAGCTTAGCATGTTAGCTGTTACGTTACTGGTAGCTCCCATTTCAATCATGGAGACTTGTTAATAAAGAAGCAGTGGATGACCGGAACAAGAAACTATAATTCAAGGAAAATGATAAATAATATAGCAAAATCTGTTGCGTTTTCACTTTTGCTTAGCTTATCTTAGCTTAATCTGACCAATTCTGACTGAATTGTGCATAATCACTGTGTATCGCTTGACTTTAAAATACAATGTTCAAAGTTAATTGTACTTTTATATACTCAAGTTTCCTCTGGTGACTAGATGTCAGAGCGTCTTCTTGGAGCAGAAACAGCAGTTGACACTTAAAACGCTCCATAACCGTTCGGGTGCTGAACACAGCTCCGGTACACATTTCCTCCCCACCAATCTGACTGTTTTCTCGAGAGATCGTGTTTTACAAAGCTCTTAGTTAACGTTAGTCTGAGAACAAGACGGTGGCGGGGAGAGGAGGAGAGGGGGAGCAGAGAAGTGAAGAACCGACAAACGACAAGAGAAAACAATCATTGTGAATGTTGTATCGTCTTCATCTGTCTGACTCGGTAAAGCATCGCTCTGCTCGCCACATAATGAGGAACGCAGCCTCGGGGGAAGGAAACGGCGCTCGCTTCCTTCGCTTTCTTCTTCTCTGTTCTGTTATTTCACTGAGAATCACTCATGGCGACAGACAGGGACAGGAGGAGAGGAGAGGGAAGGAATAAAAGGAAAAATCATAATGTAAACAGCAATACGGTGACTCCGCTGCAGTCAGATCATTCATTGATTGAAGGAAGACAATTGTCACTTGAATTGTCACTTGAAAGGATTAGCATCAACGTTCTGTGTTTTGCCATTGACAAGTTGATGTCAGAATTAAACTTCAGAATTTAAAAACAAAACCGGTCTTCATTTGTTGTTATAAAGAGTCGGTGAGAAATAGATCACAGAACAGGAAAATATTGTAGAAATAGATTAAATGTGATATAGATTTTAATTTTTTTTAGTCTCTCTTTTTAGATGTTTTAAGATTTCTAGTGGAAACAGTCATCAATTAAATCGTTTTTTTCCAATTTTTTTTCGTAAAACTTAAAAAACCCAAGTGTTACCATGTATGTTGGATTGTAAGATTTTGCCGGTTTGCCTCTAATGTTTAAGAGTTTAATCCACTGTTGCCCTGTGAGTGGTTTGTTGGCCTGTTTAACTTGACTTGACTTAATCTGTCTGAACTCTTGAACTGGGTTCACCGACATGTCCACAAATCGGCTCTGGACAATCCTGCAGGAAATGTTGAAATTTGGCTTCCAGGTGGCATTACAAAATAAGGTTAGGGTAAATGTCCACAACTCAATGTCAGAAGTCGGACTCTCTGTGCATTTTGCACAGTTCATTCTTGGACGATGTCCAAATGATCCCCAATAGAATATTCTCTGAATTTAAGTGTAAAAAAAACAAGTACTGGTTCTCCCATGACATTCCCTCCACGAAGCTCACGTTCGGCGTCTGTGCACTTTATTAGTACCAATGTTCATTCAAAATTTTTGTCACTGAGTCAGTCTGCCTACAAAAAGTAACACTCCAGTCGTTCTTTTAGTTAACATTGGCGTTGTATCGCTAATGCTGACTCGAAGGTTAGCTCGCTTGGACCGTGCTCGCCGAATGGAACAACGAGTGCTCGTCTCAGCAAACACAGAAACTGAAGAGGGCCAAAATATAAAATTATTATTTATAAAATTAAGAAATAATAGCAGCCTATTTCAGTCACTGGATATTCTTATACAAATGTGGGCAATCAGCACTGTGTATTATTTGCAGATTAATCATTTTATTACACGCACAGAATGCAACCCAGCCTTGGTTGATTTATGAGCTCAATACAGAAATATTGTAAATACTTAAACTCTAACTTCCAGGGATTTTTTTTTCTGTTTTTCTCCCGTCTGTGAGTTTGTGTGTGTGTTTTCTGTAATTTATGGACTCAACAAGAATCATATTTTGTAATGCTGAATTGAAAAGAACTGAAAGAGGGGAAGATGGAAGTGGCTATTTCTCTCTCTCCATGTTTCTGTAATTTCATTCATAGTTTACTGTGTTTGCTGTGATGGCTTGTCCGATTGCTGTGTGTGTTTTTATTTGTTAGTATTTATTTTGTGTATGCGTGTGGCATTGTGGTAGAATGTACGTGAAGGATATCAGTAGCTGTTTTTTTTGCTTTGTTTTGTATTGTATTGTGTATTCCTGGCATTGTTCCACGAATGTGCGTTTGTTGAGCTTGTGTGCGATTGTCTCGAGTGGTGTGTGTTTGTGTGTGTGCTTGTGTGCGCTGTGGGCCTGACAGAGCTGTCAAACTGTCATTGGTGGCGACCAGAGAATTCCAAACAATTTTGCCGCTAATGTTAAGGAACATGTTGGCGATCCCCACCGAGACCCCAAATCCACTGCATGTATAAATAATAAACACACACACGCACACCTTAACAAAAGAGCTGACAGTAATGTGTGTGTTTGAGCAATCGGCCCTGTTCCAGCAGCATAAATATTTGATGTGATCCCGTGTCGCCGAAGATGGGGTGAGAGGGGGAGGGGGTGGTAGAGAGAGAGAGAGGAGGGGGGACTGAGGGGG
>OMNV01006736.1:58868-71086 GCA_900303265.1 Brotula barbata
GGGGGAAAAGTGGGAGGCTGTGAAGAGTGAGATGGGACTGGGAGAAAGAAGGATAGATGGAGAAAAAAATGAAATGAATCAATTTAATCTGTAGATTATGTCAAACATTTCTTGTGTTTACCAGGTGAAGTCAGTCATGTTTATTTGTATGGGCTAACATCACACACAATTTATAAAAAGGCTCTACAGGCCCACACAACAAAAGGTTCAAGACAGAGAGAGGACAGAGGAGAGAGGGAGACAGAATACATCAAATAAAAGTGGTGGGGTTTTTTAAATATATATTTGTGATTTGGAGGAAGATTTTTGGCATTTCTGCTTTCCAATGATAGGTACAGTACAAACAGGATGGTCAGGGCAGAGAGAGAGGGGATGACATGCAGCAAAGGGTGCAGGTTGGAATCAAACTCGCACACCCCACACAATGTTCATATAGTTCTGGCTGTAGCTGCTGTGACATTATAGAAGTATAGAGTCATGCAAGAGTTCTTGTTGAACATGCTCACACGCCCTTCCCTCCTCTTGCAGGAACTTGTGCAGCGATTACTGCGATCCCCCAGTTTGTTTGGTTGCATGTTGATGTGTGATTTTTGTCTGAAAATCCCAGAGACGAAAGAGAATTGAGAGTCTGGGTTTTCTGTAATCCCGGTCACTGCTTACTGTAACGGTGCTTCCTTTCACTTGCTTCAGAGACGTACCCTGACTGTCCAGTAGGAGTCAGTAGTTCAAAGACAAGGACGCAAAACTTTCACCTAGCGTGTTCCAAGAGAGGAGGTAGTGGGGTTGAAACCCCCCAAAAAGAGAAAGAAGAGAATAAATCTGCAATTTGGAGCCTCGAGACAGAGAGCAGCAACATGCTGATACGGTGGACCTGCCAGGAATGTCTCTACCACATCCACCTGACATTTCATTGACTAAGATCAGCTGACATTTTCACAGATGACAATGTAACCATGTCATGTTCTATGACACATGAAAGTGGAAATGCAGTAATTCAGACACAATTTGGCTGAATCAAACTGTTGGCTTTGTGTTTCGTGTCTTCTGCTCCCTGGAAAACACAAACTCTCTCTCTGCCTTTGGGTGGGAACGTATCATCTTTCTAGTTGCTTTATCAGCATAACAAGAAACATGCATCCCACTTTGCCAAAGGGTACAGACGCAAAGGGACATTAATTCAAGAAACAATAAAATAAAGTAGAGAAATGCAGGAAAAACTATGAATAACACGTGGAAAGCTAAATGGAATCATTGCAATATTTCAACGGAATAATCTCTCTCTCTCGCTCTCTCCCAGTGTGCAGGAGTTTGAGGCAGAGTATCAGGAGCTCTGGGATTGGCTGATGGACATGGACGCCATGGTAACGGACAGCCACCAGCTGATGATGTCGGACGAGCAGAGACACCATCTGTACAAGGTAGGAAGAGCAAGATCTGTATGTCTGTAACTCAGCAACCGCAAAACACATCCTTTACTCCAGAACCTTTTGAGTGTTGTTATGAAACTTTGCTAGAAGTTCTCTGAGTCCAGCTCCGCGTACTGGTTTAAGCCTCCAAATGACTTGCTGCAAACTCTTTAATTGTTAATCAATCAGTGTCAGTTTTCAATACTGGACACCCAGTGCACTGGTTGTACACAAAAACAACCAAAACAACACTGATTGTGGCTTTTGCAGTAACTGAGTTAATTACAGAATATTTACCTCCTCATTACCCTCGGTCCATTTAAGGTCAGAATACTCAAGTAATTTTGTTCTCAAGTACCAGAGTAACGGCAGCAGCTCTCTTTCCAAGACTTCTATTTTCCTGTTTCTAGCCAAACCCTCTCTCTCTAACACACACACACACACACACACACAAACACCCTGCCTTCATCCTCACCAAGGAGAATAGGATTACAAGGTATACCCTTTCCTCATAAACATATCATAGTACAGTGTATGTGTGTGTTTTTGTGTTGGTGTGTGTGTTTGTGTGTTTGTGTGTGTAACAACTCCACTGCAGCCAAATGAGTCAGACAGAGGAGCAGCATGTGTTTTCATTAGAGGTCTGAGTCATCCTCTTCTGTCCTTCACACACATGCAAACCATCTCTCCCTCTCTCTCACTCACTCTGTCTCTCTCTCCTCTCTCTCTCTCTCTCCCAGAACAGAATACATATACCAACAGACAGAATTTTAGCAGCTGACAGAGCAGCAGAGACACAGATCGACTCCTCTCCTCTCCTTTCCTCTCCTTTCCTCTTAAGTCATCCACACAGAACGACACAGACACTCACACACAGAATGAAATGACATGACAACCGCCCCCGTCCCACCCCACAAATACACACACATGCATCCATAAAACAGAAATACATGCCTATGGGCTGTTTCAGATACCTGTGATATTTCATTTTCTCCTTACCCAGGATGCATTGCAGTAAAGCACATGTTACCTCGTGCTGTTTTTCACTCTTTGTCTCACTATATTCTGCTAAACTTTTTCTTTTTCCCCCATGTGCGTACATGATTTATTTAGCAGCTGATGAAACTCACCTGGCCTGCAAATTATTGATAAGTGTAAAGATGAACCTAATTTCTCCATAGGAATCACACTCAAATATTCATCTCTGTATGAATATTCATGGCTGCAATGATGCATGCATAAATTTTAGATGACGCTGGAATCGCTCGGCTTTTTCCCCCCCTTATTCTTTTCTCTTTTTTTGATGTGTCAACTTTCGTATTAAAATATTGATGTAGAGCTCGACAGCATCTCCTCACCAACCCAAGGTCACCACGGCAACATAGGCTTCTCTCCCTTTCTCTCTCTTTCTCAATGTCTTGCTTGTTATTCTGTGTTTTGGGCTATTTTGTTCACAGCGGTTAAGACATTGATTTTTAAATTCCTGTGGTCAAATTCTTAAACTTTTACAAAAAGAAAAAAAAAATACAACCCCCCCCCCAAATAATAGTTTTGTTAAATTATTGATCAGATTCAAAGATGTACAACAGTGTTTCCCCTAGACAACCTGTGAAAGCTGTCTGTGTGGTTGCCTGTAGATCTACGTGGTGTCATCAAAGTATATCAGGTGAATCACTATATCAGTCAAAAAGACTTTTAGAGGAATGTTCAACACTGTAAAGCGATTCTTCCTTCTAGTGCTGCTGTTTTATGGAGTTTAGACTACGCAGATTCTGGACACTTCCAAAGGCAACAGGGCAGGCAGGCTATCGATAAAAAACAAAGACGGTATAAATCTACAGATCTTGACTGGTGACAGTTGTTGACAGCTTGTCTCTACATGTGGAGAAAGCTGACTGATTAAGGGACACGTAAACAGTGAATGGTCTTCTCCGCAGAGATGCTCAACTGCCGGAGGGAGTGCCCTGGTGGACACGACTCAAAGGCACAGCTGCAGTGCCACACACAGACTTCTCCAAAAAGGACAACTCTACCCCACCAAAAAAAATAGTCCCAGTGATTGACCAATCACAACTGTGCATTACAGTAAGCTGTATGGCAAACAAATTTCCATGGAGGTCGCCCTGTCAATACAATGGTAACTTTAGTTAACTTATGACTGACCGGTGTTCACTTTGGACCTGAACCATTTTGGCACTTATAAGATGACTTGGTCCCACTTCGGACATATTGGGGTTTAAATAAATGAATTTTCTAAAAAAAACACAACACGTGTGAACACTGAAAGAAACATGATCTTCTTGCTCCCGGTATCCTGACCTAGCACCAATATTAAAGTGAGATGTCTGTTGAAGCAGGAATGCATGTTGGGAGAATTCTCCATTACATTTTGTGTTTGTGTGTGTGCTTAGGTGGCTGTAGGAAAGCTTTAAGCCCCCTCTTTCAAAAAAAAAAGAAAAAGTTTTTCCTCCATGTGATTGTTAGAAAACCTTGCTGTGCTCCCCTGAAATGCTGGGGGTATTCGACCCTGTAACCATAGCAACGGCAAAGCTTAACAAAAGTTGTTCTTTTTGGTGGTGTGTGTGTATGTGTGTGTGTGGCGTGAAACTGAGAAAGTGAGAAGGGAGGCTGTGTATGTGTGTGTGTGTGTGTTTGTGTCCTCCGGAAAAGGAACGCTGGGCTGACAGTTGTTTCTCCAGGCAGCTTGGCACACTGAGGCCCTAGTGTTTATTGTGATGTTAGATGGAGGCACTTCAGCCTTGGAAAGGAGGAGGAAGGAGCAGTGTGTGTGTGTGCGTTTGGTGATCACCCGGTCACCACACCAGTATATTTGGACAGGAGCAAGTTGTTTATTTTCCGTAATTTGTGGTTATCAAGTGCAATAAATAATTGAACTGGTTTTAACTCCTCCGGTGTTGTTATTGTTTTTTTGAGTTCTGGGGTGAAAACCTTGTACCTCCATGAGGCCACAGGGAAAAAAACATTATCAGTGTCTCTGCTTGTATATTGGCCTCACTATGCCAGTTAGCATCATTGGCAATCCAACTCACGCTCTGGCACAGCTTCATCTACTGGCAACGTGTTGGGGAAGTGAAGAAATCCTGTTCTATTTTGCATTTTTCTTACCTCTTCATTGAAATGTTGCATGGTAATGGCCATGGTAATGCAAAAAAGCACTGATTTGGGAAAGCATTCAATACTTTATGGTATATATATATACCAAATGATGTTAGCTTTAGGAAATGTAGTGTAGGTGCTATCATTTCTTTTAAGGTGTTTTCAGTGGGCTTGCACAATACTGGAACAAATTCCCTCCTGATAGTTTTAATTTTTGCAGTTGGCGTGTCGTAACACAGTATGTTTGGGAAATCCAACATTTGTCGTGAACAACAATGGACAAGACCTGCATTTCTACTCACTTTCTTTAACCCCTTAATGCTCTTGACAAGCTACCTGGGCTGTCGGTGTGTGAATGTGTGTATGGATGTGTTTGTGAATGTGTGTATGAATGGGTTGGTGTGAGGTAAACATTGTAAAGTGCTTTGGAAAAAGGCGCTATAGAAATGCAGTTGAATTACCCTTACCATTTACCCAAGTAACCCCCTCCTTACCACCCCAGTAATCCCTTCTTACACCGTAGTAGGCACTTTTTATCACCTTAGTAACCCCTTCATACACGCTAGTAACCCCCTCTTACCACCCTAATAGGTCCGCTGCTAAAATGTCTGTGTGCCTCCAGAGATTTACAGTATTTGAACCGATTAGTGGTATGTGGCCTTACACCGGTCTCTGTGTGCCCCATCTACACTATTTTGTGACTTTTTCATTTGGTAATTATTAATTATGAAATAGCGACTGTGATTGACCTTTCGTTCTCAAGCACGTTTCCTTAACTTGAATGTGACCGGCCCAATATTTACAAAACCAGAGCTGGAATTGAATGGATTGGATGTGAAACACTGCTTGAGGAAAAAACGACAGTGGAATACGGGCCCGGAGCATCGCCAACTTTTGCCATGTTCAAGAAATGTGATGATGTTGATCCTTGAATATCGTGTAAGGCATAGGTTTCAGACAAGGTAATTTCATGATGAGCAGTAAACAACACAATTCACCACAAAAAGTGACACAACTAACGATACAGCTTTTTTCATGCAGATTTAAAGAAAACTGATCATATACACCATATTGATTATTCTAAACTGAGAAAGCTTATTTTTGTTCTTTTTCAATTAGATTTGTCGATTTTACCTCAGGCTGTTTCTATTTGTGTTTCCCTATGATAAAGCGTGTGTGTTTGTTTGTGCATTAGCTCCTTGTTTGTTTGTGTTCTTGTGCATTCTTATCAGCGGCGAGTGTCTGGCTGTGTATTTCTGTGTCTCAATCAAAATATAACCACAGTGGAAAATGAGCATAGGCTCCACCTCCCATGGGTGTGTGGCCCAAAACCTTGATCACCTATTGGATGAACAACAGAGACCTTGATCTGTGATTGTGATTGATTGATAGCAGCTGCAAGGTCTGAGGCTTGAGTCATCTCCTTGCGGACTCTCTCTCTTGCCACACACATGCACGTAAACGCACACACGAATCAATTAACATCCACAGAAGGAAATTATGATGAAGAGATTAAACACACATAGCAAAGATAGGAGTGTTTTCTCACATACAAACAACCCAGAACACAGCACAACACACACATAGGAAGACGAAACACACATTACAGTGGTGTAAATTGACTTTGAAGATGAAAGATGATTGTCACAAACTGGCTCACGGTTCAGACAAGTAGGGAGACAGACACACAGTTTTATGTTTAATATTTATTCACTACATTAAAATAAAAAGTACAAAATGAAATTGAATTTTACATTTTTTACAGAATTATTAAACTGTATTCTGACAAGATGGATGCAATTGGTTAATATCATGTGACACCAAACAAAGTTTGGTGCAAATATGTCCGTATATGTTCCTATAGGCCTAACCATAACCCGAATAACGTGTCATTTTTAACTATTTATAAAGGATTTTTTCAGTTCTGCTATTGTTGATGATGTTGATCAGGAATAAAAATCATACTGACAGGTAAAGAATAGAATAGAATAGAATAGAACAGAAGTCATGTCTATATTTGCATCAAACCATCAGAACAAATAGCTGTATGTCTTCATCTCTCTCTCTCTCTCTCTCTCTCCCTGTGGCTACTTCGATGAGAGTCCAACTAATTACAGTGGCTATCAGGAGTATGTGTGTGTGTGTGTGTGTGTGTGTGTGTGTGTGTGTGTGCACCCCATACCGCGAAATTCTCATTTCAAATAGCCCATGGTGCTCTGATGGAACGCTGGGCTGGCAAACCGTCTACACACACACGCACACACCTGCTCATTAACTGGATTCCAAAACCAATCAGTGTGTGGGTGCGACAGAGGAGCTTTGTGTAAGTCTGTCTACACAGGCTGTGTGTGTGTGTGTGTGTGTGTGTGTGTGTATATAACTGAGACAACTAACACACACACACACACACACTCTCTCACACAGTGTGTTTTCTGTGGTTGGTCTGGTTAACTGTGGTCCAAACCAGGAGGAGAGACACTGAGCTGATTAAAGCACACAGGACACAAGCAGAAAAAGAAGAGCGAGGACACAACAATACAACGCAAAAACAACTTCATTAGGACGTTCCAACATGACAGCTGGCTCAAATGTTTTAGAGAACGACGACATATACCAAAAGTTTTGAAGAGGAGATAAGAATCTTACAACCTGAGAAAGGAAAACAATTAAGACGTATTTAATACCTGGAAATCTGCTTTGGCGTTATCTATGGAAACCAGACAGCGATGGTTGCTATGAGACGTTGTTTGCGATTCCCTAGTGATGAAGACGGAGTACACAAATCTGTATTATGATCCAAAGAAAACGAAAGGTTGTAAAAAACAGGAAGGGTAAACAAAGAAGCACATAAGACCAATGGGATGGCAGAAGGAAGTAGGATGGGAAGGAGGAAGGAAAGAAGCACGCACAAGCAACAAGGTGGCAGAAGGAATTAGGATGGGAACGAGGCAGGAAAGAAGCACGCAGGAGCAACAGGGTGGCAAAAGGAAGTAGGATGGGAAGGAGGAAGGAAAGAAGCACGGAGGAGCAACAGGGTGGCATGCAGGAGGAAGTAGAGTGGGAAGGTGGAAAGAAGGAATCACACATGAATAACAAGGTGGCATGGAGGAGGAAGTAAGGTAGAAGGAAGGAAGAAGCAAGGAAGCAGTTAGGGAGAGAAAGAAACAGCAAGAGCAAAACAAATGGAAGTAAATAAAGGGAAAATATGGGAAAGGAATAGACATGAAATGAAAAGTTGGAATTGATTACTTTTACGTCTTGAAAAAGTGTAACTTGCAGTGATTCAAGTTTAGAATGGCCCCCTCCCATCCCCCATCCACAGAGAGAGGGATGAATGTAGATGAGTGTTAAGCTGAGAGAGAGAGAGAGAACCTTTAATTAGAGACAGATGACTTTGCCATGCCTCAGAAGGCTGGAATTACACTGCAGGCTATGAGGCGAGGCTAATTTCACATGTAATTGTTGCTGCAAACCTCGCAGTGCTGCTAACGCTCCCAACATCCCTCCATCCATAGCCAGAGAGAGGGGGAGGACGAGGGAAGGGGGGGAGGGCACTGTACTACAAAACAGAGAAAGAGAGGAGTGACAAAACAGGAGGGAAGGAAGGAAGGAAGAGGGAAAGGAAAGGTAAAATAAACAGATCAAAAGAAGAAAGAGAGAATTAAAAATGAAGCTAAAGAAAAGAGAGAGAAGGTAAGAAGGAAAAATCCATCTTAAAAAAAATCACTGCAAAATGTCCTCATCCCACAAAAGAAAGTTCCTGCAGCTCAGGAAAATCTCTATTGAAGCACACACACACACACACACACACACACACACAGACTTACTCCATCTCCTGTCTCTCTTTCTTTCCCCATTTCTTCTCTCCAGGGATCTGCAGTGCTTTGCTGCTGATGCGCTGTTTGTGTGTGTGTCTGTGTGCGCGTGTGTGTGTGTGTGTGTGTGCGTGCGTGCGTGTTTGGTTGGATGTGTTGAGTCGAACACTTCCTGGGTCAGATGGCCCGATGTCGCATTTTGTCGTTTGTCACTGCTTGTTATACAAGCGGTGAGCTGAATTCCTCTGGGTGAGTGTGTGTGTGTGTGTGTGTGTGTGTGAAAACAGAGAGAGAGTTGAAATCCTCTGGGAGGTCTGTTTGTGTGTGCGTGTGTGTGTGTGTGTCTGTGTGTAGTTTTACACGTTTTCAATCACTCACTCAGTTTGTTTGTATACATGTGAACGCATAATTCTGTGTGTAGAACCTGCAGCAGTTGTGTGTGTGTGTGTGTGTGTGTGTTAGAGAGAGAGTGAGGAGTTGAAAGATTGTAAAATGTGATGTTTATGTGATGCATTTCTGTGTGATTCATGCATGCATTTACATTTACACATGTATGAGTGTACATAAGTGTGTGTGTGTGTGTTACATGTGATTTTAGTATGTGTTGTATCTCCTTGTGTGCTTCTATACAGTAAACATGTATACGTGTACTTGTATATGTGTGTGTGTGCTGGTCTACATTGTCACTTTTGAGTTCATGTTCTCACCTCAGTCTTTTCACCTTCATACTTTAGTTTGTCTGCACTTTCTCAGATGTTCTCGTGTGTGTTTCTGCTTATGTTTTCATACCTCTCTCATCTGTGTGTGTGTGTGTGTGTCTGTGTGTGCGCGCGCGTGTGTGTGTGGATTATGTGTCCTGTGGGAGGCTGTTTCCTATGCGTTTGTTCTGTCAGTCTTGATAAAGTCGGGGATATATCTGCTTTAGAACAAAGAACCACGACTCAGCAGCAACTCTGCAACCCCTACCCCCCCACCTCCCATATCCCACTTTCTCTCTGTCTCTCAACCATCTCTCTCTGCCTCTCTCTCTCTTTCTCTCCTCTTTCTCCCGGGACGTCTTCAGCTTCCCAGGAAACGCCGTCTGAAACTTGACACTAAGACACAAAGACACGAGGACGAGTTTCATATGAAAATAAAAGTCGTTTCACAGCCGGCAACAAGCAAAGTCAGGCCAAGGTTGGTGGTATGCATGTCGAGAGAGGATCCCTCCGAAACAACAAGTGACAAAACAACTAACAGTCTGACAAAACCATCAGCGGCACGCAAACCAAATTATTCATAAATGCACTTGAAGGGATCGGTCTCCTCGTAAATCAGGAGGCGTGGGGGGCACAAATGAAGCCAGCTCCTCCATCCTTTACCGTTAGCTGGATAACGTCATACATTGAATCCAAAGTGACTGTACCTGCGTAGTGGACGTGATGTCAGAGGTTGTGCGATATCTTGTTCGGCGCCACACTAGCGCCTCCTTATCTGTAGCGGTCTGGACTGGTGTAATGGACTTTTCTCAGGTCTATCTGAGACAGCAATCAGACAGATCCAGCTGATCCTGCTGGAGTCTTAACAAAGACTAAAACGCTCAGCGTATCTCAGTGCGTCTCTGATCAGAGAGGTGATTTCAGCCAGGATGATCCTCGTCAGGAATTCATCCCAAATAAACAGAATAATCCCAATCAAATAGGGGTTGTTTTAAGCAAAGATGCATGATATGGCAGTATTAGATATAGAAATCTTCTCTAAAATCTTCATCCTTTTTTCACAAAGTATATTGCAAGTCAGTTACAAGGTTAAGTTGATAATAAGATAAGATTAAGTGATTTCATAAAGGCGAACATCATCTGATTCTGATTCTGATTTCGATTCTGACCACAGAGCATCTTAAACAATGTTAACACCCTCAGGGTTTAAAGACTTTTTATAACATTCAATTGAGATATTTTAGTAAAACAAATTAATTTAATTTAATTTAAGTGCTGGGGAATTTGTCTGGTCAGTTTTGTATACAGTAAAAACTCTGACCTTTCAGTAAAAAAAGTCCAAAACAAAACGTTATGAACACAGCATGCATGAGTCATGGCTGCACTTCAGCGTCCTTGGCTTGGTCTTAAATTTCAACGTGGAAACATGATGACTACAGAGCATCTTAACCCATGTTTTCTACCTCAGTGTTTAACATATTTTTCAGAACATTAAATTAAAATATTTGAACACAAACAAAGTGTAAAGGTAAGTAAAATAAAACAGAATGGAATTCAGTTAAAGTAAATGAAACTGAATTAAATTAAATGAAGTAAAAGCAATTGTTGTGGTCAGTTGTTGTGTGTAGTAAAAACTATTTGACCTTTTGGTAAAAAGCTCAAAACAAACATGATGAACACAGCATGCATGAGTCATGGCTGCACTTCATCGTCCTTGGCTTGGAGTAAAATTTCACCGTGGCAACATGATGAGGAAAGTTTGGCATTGAAAGCTGCATTCAGGCTTCCAAGTCTGTTTGTACCCTGTTTTTTGTTTTTACCTAGTCTGTTTTCATTTAGTAAACCCTTAAACTTAAAGGCCAAGGCTGAGTGAGGACGTCAGAATGGACTACAACCTACTCTGATACAAGAGCCATCAATCAGAACCAAAAAATGAAAAAGTAGAAGAAATAAGATCATTAGCAATCATTAAGTTATTGATATAAAAATGGAATAATTGGAAATAAAGGATGCAGAGCTTTAAAACTGAGAAAGGAGTGGATTTTTGTGGATTTTGCCAGGATGTAAATCCCAAGCACAGCTCTGTCTATTTTGAGCAAATTCTTTACCGTACAGACATAAAGGAATTCAATGAAGGAGCAGAGGATGGAGATCCGTCACTAAAAGGTGCAGAGCAAAGGTTTCCACTGAGGTTTCCACAAATAATGGCACAGTGGACTCAGGTCAGGCCTAAAGCACCCACATGGACCCAGAGACAGCTTGGATCTGGGATCCAGTCACATGACTGATCCTATGCTGAATATGTTATTTGTTCATCTGTTCGTCTGGTTCACCTGACTTTAACCTTGAAGATTTGGAGCAGCTGTTCAAGATCACATGACTTTGCGTAACATGGGCAAAGGTGTGAAATATCGTCAGCCATCTTTCTGGCCTTTTTTTTCTACATTACAGTCTGCAGCAACAAGCTATGCACACGTACACACATATACACACACAAACACACACAGGTGGTTTTCTCTTTACCTGAGAACAAATTTTATTTCCAGTGACGCTTCACTAAAATTTGTGCAATGAGAATAATGTTAAGTGTCACCTCAAGGGTAAAATATCTCAAGGATTTCAGACGCGTGTGTGTGCGCATGTGTGTGTGTTAATGCGTGCATGTGTATTTATCTTTTATTGAGCATGACAAAGCGCTGTATTGGTGTTTCAAGTGGGACATTTGGTACACAATTAATGTGTGTTTATGTGTGTGCGTTTGTGTATGTGTGTGTGCGTGTGTTTGTTCATTTATCATCTGGCTCTTGGTTTGACCTTGGCACCCTCTTCATTACAATAAAGATTGTCTGTCATTTAGGCTACCTCGTCTGCTGGACACACACACACACACACACACACTATTACATTGCTGTCATTGCAGTGGTACATAGCTGAGCAGTGGAGGACGAGAGGAGATGAGCAGAATGGACAATAAAACGTTTGCTGCTGTGTTTTTCACTTCCTTTTTTAAATTCAAGTCAATTTACAGCCTGGCTCTTAAAGCTGCAGTACGCACACACTATAAACAGACAAACACACATAACAGTGCACATAGGAGAAAAGAGGGAATTTTGCTTTGCTTGCTTGCTTTTGTTATTTAATTTTATTTAATATATATATATATTTGTGCACTGTTATGTGTG
>OMNV01006738.1:0-15013 GCA_900303265.1 Brotula barbata
GTACTTTGTAAACTTATAAAAATAGACCTATTGGTCATTAATTGTTACCTAAGGAGTTTAAAAGGTTTAATATAGTGTTTGTTTTGCTTAATGAAAAAGAATAATTCTACATTATTCATGTGTTCCCTCAGGGAAAATTCAAGGAGTTAGGAATATCCAACTATGCATCGTGGGAAGTGGCTGAAATTGTGTCCATCTGCAGACACAACAAGTGGCTTGTTCCCACTGTGTATCAGGTATTTACACAAATATACCATAAATACTGCACTATTGTCATACTCTAATGTACAACTATATGTCATTTGAATGCTTTCATGGCCTTACAATTTATGGACTTGAGGTTTATTGTTTAAAACTTTAACGATAGTCCACATTTGGTTGATGTTGTATACCTGACCTGGGCTGTTAGTAGATCACTGTATGATCTCAACACTGAAAACAAAACCTTTACTGCACTTCATGTCAATAAAGTGTTGGTCAGATACAAGAAGAGGGCAAGTTGTTCCAGTCCAATGACATTTAGTCTCATCCAAATCATTTGACCCCCATTAACAAATGGTGTCGCGTATTAACAAATATCAAGTACAGAAAATATGGTAGCCTGACTTTCTATCCCATTCTGTCAGAATATTGGAAGCAGAGTAATTTCCTGGCCATAGATTTGATTCTGAAGGCCTTGGAGACCGCGTACGGCTCAGAGAAGCCCACTATGACTATTTCCATGATTTATTGAAATCAATACGCATGATTTGTTTTTATAATTTGACTTTCTGCTGTTCCACGGTGAAGTAGGTGATGGTGTCATCATTGGCATGTCAAGCATTGAGCAACCTCAACAAAACCTGTCTGCAGCA
The DNA here is from genome assembly GCA_900303265.1 of Brotula barbata. NCBI lineage: Eukaryota > Metazoa > Chordata > Actinopteri > Ophidiiformes > Ophidiidae > Brotula > Brotula barbata. The sequence continues at coordinate 855 of OMNV01006738.1, forward strand.
GAGGAGGGTCCTCTAGAGGAGACAGTGGTCAACGCCTTCCATGAGGCCTGGAACCTCGTAGCTCACGAGTGTCCAAATTACTTCCATTAAAGGCCAACTTTCCCTTTTATCCAGATAAAAACAAAGTTTCAATTAAAAATCCCCATTTTTTATTTATCATATGCCTTTTAAAAGCTATGTTCAATTTCAAAATTGATTCATACAGATGTATTTTTAGGGAAAACTGATTTTTAAGACATAACATCAATTCTTTTTTTTATATACAGACAAAATCCAACAAATGCGTACTTGTACAAATTATTTGTATTGATTGAATGGCAACAGCTTTGCATACAATAAAAACTGAAGGGGCAGCAACCTGATACATGTGGGTGAATTCATTTAGTCTTTACACACCAAAAATTATTGTTCACTGAACAATAATTTTAGTCCAGATGTAAAATTCCAAGGCGAAGGACAGATTCAGTGGATTTTTTTGTGTGAAAACATGGGACAATAGAGGAATGACATGTCTTAACATCACAGTCATATTTACTTAAGGTTGGTAAAATGACTTCAAAATGTCTCATTCTGCATCATCATCATCATCTTCTTCTTCTTCTTCATTATCCCGAGTAATCTCTTCCTCCCCGGCAAGGTTCTCGAACTCTTCTGTTTCTGAATTCCACAAACACTTGATCTGCACCTTGAATTCAGCCATCTCAATGCCAAAGTATTTCTATGGACAAAAAGGAGCCCAACTGATAAAAAACAAAGTCAACATAATCACTCTCTGTCACAAATGAATCTAAACACTCACCAGAATACGAGCCTGCTCTGGAGTTAGTGTGTCGCCCTCCTTGCAGACTTCGTAGTCTTTTAGTAGAGTCACCACTCCTAAGTTGCAGGAAAATAAAATGGTTAAAATTATTGTAATTTTCAGCATTTGCAGAATGTGCAAATTTTCCATTCTTGGAAGAGGGTGCCAAAAAGATATGAAATACAGAATGCCAAATTTAATTTATTGTTTTAAATCACAGGAGCCCATGTAGCCACATTGGAAAAAACATATTTTTCCAGATTCACTGTGTACACTGTGGACGAAACAATATGATGGACACATAAAATTATTCAGTGTCAATAACAAATGATTTAATGTCCTAACATTTATGTGATTTACTATTACCATTCTGTATAAAAAAAGACAGTTTGATCTCACCATAACAGACGCATATTGTAATAGATTTAGATTTCATATTTACATCGTTCAACGTGTTATTCTTTTTAGGAGTGAGTAAGTTTGAAGAGTTCATTGATTTTTTCTTCAAACCAAAACATTTTGCAGGTCTGGATGTTGGAGACAAATGTAGGGAGTATTGTGAAATTACAAGCCTGTTAACACCTGCTGTAACTTCAGTTCATCTAGTAAATTAGTAAAAAAGTTGTTGTTTTTTTAATCAATAATGTTGCAGCAAGAGTGGGACTGAAAATCCATCACATACAGACCTCTAAATTTCAGCTCTGGCTCTTACCTTTCTTGAGAGCAGTTGGAAGTCCTAGTTGCCTCAACTGTGGCTCCATTGAATGAGGAAACTGTTCCAGCGGTCCTTCATCCAGATTGACATCCATCTGGGCCTTGTTGCCTGACCGTGCATAATCCATCTCTTTGAAATGGTTGAAATACCTGAGGGGAGAGGATGTCACTTCAAACTAGGACCTGTAATCTGGCAATGTCTTGAGGAGAAAATGAAATCAAAAGTTACTCACTCTTGTACCTCCTCTCTCGTTTTATTTGTGAACAGCACACCCACTTCTCCTCGCAAATGTTTGGTGACCTGCATGATAAAGCCAAACATAAGAAATCTCTTGAACTAACTGTGGTGTTAATCATGCCAGTTGGCTTTTTGTCCACCTACCTTGTGCAGATTGTTTTTGTATTCATCTGTTTCTCCTTTACCCAAGGCAACCACCATAACTTTATTTTTACCAAAGAAGAATCTGCAGAAAAGGAAAGTCCGACCAAGCAGTAAAAAAAGAAAGAAAGAAAGAACAGTACTTTATTGATCCCCAAAGGGAACTTAATTCTCTGCATTTAACTCATCCTAACTATGAAGAGCATAACATTTTAAATAATATAAAATAATTTGCCATAAAATTCTCTTTACTCTAGACACGCTGAGTGACATTTTTTTTACAGATTTTCCCACGGTATGCCCCAATTATTTTGGTGTCTTTAAAAACATTGGACGTTTAAGTAGAATTTGAAATAACATTTGGTTCTGGAACCTCTGATGACAGTCTCAATTCTCATGACGTCAGAGCTCTGATTTGCGTTTCCTTACCTGCTATGTTTCCATGCTGTCCTGATGTCTTTTAGTTTGTTATTCCTCATATTGGCCACGGAGAATATAAACAAGTTCCTGTAGGTGTCCACGCATTTTCTTAACTGCAAGAAACAGACGAGACGCTCTATTACAGATGAAAATAAACACATAGTGCTGTCAGCAGCAGACTGCAACAAAACTCACCTCTTCGATTAACTTCTGTTTGGACTCCAATCCCTTCTTCGCTGTTTTCGTTAAAGAAACTGCGCAGAGAAAGCAGTGATAAATCAGACACGTTTGGCTGCTGTTGGTCAGCAACGCAGCATCACTGAATCATGCTAACGTTAGCTCAAGAGCCCGAAATGTTATGTAACTGCTACCAAAACACTCTCACCAACAATAAAAGATATTACACGAGTAGCTACTTAGCAATTATGTGTCTGTAGTACAAATTTATTCATGTGATTGCCTACTTTTCTTGTCTCTCTTTGACTTCGGCATGGTTCACGCTCACTCGCGGTAGGAGACGGTCGCACACGTGAAGTGAAAGGACCCCAAATATTTCTGTTTGTTGAATATGACCATGAGGTGCCTGATCAAAAAAGACGGTAGTTAGTCAAGTTTACAAATCAACAATAAAATTACCGATAAAATATACTCTAATAATAATATAGATAACGATAGTAATAATAACACATTTCAGCGCAAATTGTTTTGAAAGTTTCGCGACACACTTTTTTACGTTAAATATGAATTACATCAACACGTCTCCAGTGCAGAGAATTTTAAGGGAAATTCTAAGTAAGAATCATAGCTTAAAACAGTTAGGTTTACTGTCGGATTTCAGGATTTTTTTTTTAAGAGTAACTACCCTAGAAATTGTTTTGTTTTTTTAAAAATTACATTTCTATGTCGTATACTCAATTATTGCTGGGTTACTAATGTCAAAAAGATATATTACATGTAGTCAAAGTCCTTGACATAACCCTGAACTATTTACCTCAAGGAATTAAAGTGCACTTATAGTGTAATTAACAATTTATCAACCAGTGTTGCTGCTTAAACTATGTACCTGTAGTATGAAATTAAATTGATAGAGTGTGGTTTATGGCATACTGTATGTGCAAGTATACAATATAATTAACACTATACATACAGTATAATATAACCCTAACACTGTCCAGGGCTAATACAATAAAAAGTAAAGCAAATAAATATAGGCCAAAATTGTGTCCCAGGGAGTCTCCGGTATCCCTTCAATGATAAATTCATTCATTTATTTTCCATCATTAAGAAATTAACTTTGACCTTCATGCAGACTGGCATACCCAAAACGTCTTGTAAAGGTAATCATGGCTGCATACAGCCACTAGGAGGCCTTAGAGCTTAAGTGTGGTATGGGCCTTCAGGTTAATGGATACATCCTGGCAGACAACATGACTTGTTAAAAGAGCAATAATGCTCAAAAAGAGGTTCTATGACTGGATCTCTTTTTGTCTTGAATTCTTTTGTTTTATTTTGCCCAAATAGCTGTGAATGAAATTAGAGAATGATATTCCATACCCTGCATATCATATATACATATCCTTAGGCGTGCATGTCTGTCCTTAGGGGCTCTTATGTTCCAGCCCAGCCTGAGTCAGACCATGGCCTTATTTTCAGACAAGGATGAAATGATTTAAATACATCACTTTAAACCAAAACCTGTAATCGGTCAAGTGACTTCTCTTTGCAAATGATTGCTGACCTGTTTGTCACCACGTAAGTCTGAGCAGACTGGGTTTTTTGATGGGTCTAAAATATGTATGAGCGCTATAAACAAAACCGGGTGATTCACCTCTAGAACTCTGAGGTTTTATTTTAAATTCTTGCCCAAATGTCATGACTAATTTAGAACAAATATGTATAAAATGATACCGAGTACATCCAAAATAAGGTAATATTAATGGAAACCAAAAGGTCCATAAAAACTCTGTAAAATAATCCTGAACAATTTGCCTTGAAGTGAACATAATACCAACTCATAACCAGTATTTAATAAGTTACAAGCCAAAAGGATTAAATCTTCAACCCCACTCACGTATTCATAACGCACATCAGAATTCAGAAATACTTTATTGATCCCTTGGCGGAAATTGGCTACCACTGCTCATACTCAGATTACCTTTGTATTCGTGCAGTAGTTGGTTCTGATTCCAAGGCCTTGTGAAAAAATAAGATGAAAAAGCATGTGTAGACTTCACCATATCATGAGCACTTATACACATAAACAATCAATCCCTGGCGTTTTGTTTGGGAGTTGTTTGAGAAACAGGTATTGTCTTAAATAAACTGGTCAAATTAAACCTTTTCCTGGTAAGTACATCCTGAGTCCTGTGAATTCAAAATAAAACTTCCTAAAGATAGAAATACATGTGGTTGCCTGCAAGTTTAAGTGGTTATAAAAGCGTTCTTGCTTTGGGCTGTAATGATAGAGCATAATTCTATCCAACTATGCACGGTGGGAAGTGACTGAAATTTTGTCCATCTGCAGACACAACAAATGGATTGTTCCCATATTGTGTATCGGCTATTTATACACAATTATACTATAACTAATGCACTGTTACCATACTGCCATGCAGCATGTTATTTAAAGGGCTGCATTAACATTTCATGCCCATACACTTATTGGCATCAGAGTTTAAGACGTTAAGAAATGTGGTGGATATCACAGAAAAAAAAAATATGAATGAATTGTTGACTTCCATCATTTGGACTCCTCGGGATTCGGTGACTTTATGATTTATTATTAGTCACACCATCTCCTTTCCTTCATTGACTCGGGCCTTTATGGGCCGGGCTCTGACCCTCCCCATCTGTCCGACGCTGAAAGCTGTGGGCGGGGCTGATGTGGCTCAGAGTGCCAGTTTAGCACTTTGCAACATGATCCGTGCGCACCGCGGAGAGGCCGGGCTCTGCGGTCCTGCGTCCAGCCGTCCCACCTCGCCACATGGAGACCGGTAACGGGGGACCGATAAGAAAAGAAGGTGGGCCTACATCTATCGGCTATATGAACACGCAGAGCATCAGCAGCGCCTGACACAGCCGAGACAAACCCAGAGATGAGCGAGGCGGAAAGTCACGCCGGTGCTTATTGCGGTCTGCGTCAAATCTCTCGCTCGGACAGATGATGATGATGATGATGATGTTGTTGCCCTGAATGCCCGTTAAAGGACTCTTTGGTTTGTTATTTATCCGTGTCTACATCCATGCAGGGGTCTGTGTGAGGAGGTAAGCCAGCAGGGGCAGTGATGGTCACCCCGTCTCATCGCCCTTTATTCCCATAATCTGCATTGCAAGGAGAAGCTGGTCCTCGGTGTGTGTGTGAGGGAGTGTGTGAGTGGTTTCTGTGAAGGAATATGCAGCGATAAAACATCAAGTTTGGTTGTTACATCTGTTGGCGGACCATACAGACCCCCCCCCCTCTCGCCCTCCACCTCCACCTCCACCAGGTGTTGTTGTGGTTGTTGTTGTTTACCGACATGAACTCGCTGTTTTTCTCCGACACTCCGCCCGGTCCGGTGTGCAACGTCGCCGGCGGTTCGGGCGCGGTGACCAGCGCCCTGCGTAACGACCTGGGCTCCAACATCCATGTGCTGAAAACCCTCAACCTGCGTTTCCGATGCTTCCTCGCCAAAGTCCACGAACTGGAGAGGAGAAACAAGCTGCTGGAGAGCCAGCTGCAGCAAGCCCTGCAGAGACCGCACTACCACGCACTGTACACCCGGGAGGTCGCCGTGCAGACGGACGGACCCGAGTCCAGACTGCCGGGCACCATTTGGAGTTTCACCCACGTCCGGAGGCAAGGGGAGCGCTTTGAGACCCTGCACGGGCCCGGGGTGACGTGGACGCACCCGGATGGAGTTGGGGTCCAAATAGACACCATCACCCCAGAAGTGAGGGCTCTGTACAACGTGCTGGCCAAAGTCAAGCGGGAGAGAGAGGAGTACAAGAGAAGGTGAGTAGAGTCCTGTCTCTATGTGTGTGTGTGTGTGTGTGCCAACGTCTGTACGTGAACGTGCTTTGTGTGTGGATAGAGGTACAAATGTAAAACTACCTCCAGCCCCCCTTTGCCCCTCTTCCCCCCTTCTGGGACTGGGACTCATTGGCAGAGCTGTATCAAGGAATTTAGGAGTGCTGAAGGAATACTGGCTCTGGGGCCCCAAAGTCTCTCTGATTGTTTTCATTTTTTATTAAAGAGACTCAATGTGATAATCCTCAATTTTCCTTGAACAACAACAACAATTTAACGTCAATTTCCTCGGTGTTGTTGTCGTGAAAGTCATTGGATTGATTTTAATTTGGTACACACGTTTCTGAATCGTAGTTTTTATCTGTCGTGTCTGACCTGACATTCCTGGGAAAATGTTGCAAGCAGTCCTGTGTCACGTGACAAGGCCATCTCCTTTTAGTGACACGTTAGGAAAAGTTAGGAAAAAGGTCGGGAACGCAAGGAAAAGGGAGAAAAGTGTAGAAGTCGCCTCAAAAAATACATTTTGTCTGTCACGCGAAGGCGCGTTACAGTTTCACCTTAAATTCGTTCATTCGTGTCCCCTTCGTTCCATCAGAAATCTATTTCGTTCCACTCGTTACCACCGTGCAGTTATGAGAACACGTGACAGGTGAATTACAGGTGAGGCCCAATTACACATTCACGTGCATCGTGTCAAAGATAAGAGATTAACGAGCATCTCACAATTCATTGTCAGCGTCGCCACGTTTAGATCATCATTTCTCTTCAGCTGTCTGTTAATCCTTCGTCCCTCCCCACACCTCCACCGATTAGTTTCGGAATGTTGAAGAGTGACATCACCTCGCCTTGACAGTTGCATTTCTAATGGAAATATGGGAGCAGCTGTTCACTGCTACTACCGATAAATGTCAGCCGCGGGATGAAAAAAAAAGCAAAAACTAAGGGTTAGCATGTTAACTTGGCAATTTTTTGGCAAGTCAACGACGTCCAAGCATGCATGAGAAACAATCAAATAAAAAAAGGGGGAGTCAGATTACATTCAAATGAACGTGGGAACGTCATCAAATCAACTGTTAAATGAATGGCGTTCTACTAAAGATGTGACACAAATCACCGAAGAGTTATTAATCAATCGATAATCCATTAATGGATTGATTTTCCTTTCACTTGGATTACAGTCGACACTTCAGCTGCCTCAAGTTGGACTCATTCAGTGTAGACCAACTTTGAATAAATAGCGTGTAATCAGCATTTCACTTCAGGATAGATCGGATCGTCCGCGTATGAAAAGCCTTCGCATGTTGACTCAGAGATCCACACGCCGAGGCAGTCATGTGTTCGTCCGCCCATCCCGTCCCGACTTGTCACCCTCATCGCACCTTTTCCATCCTGTCGTGTCGGCGTGACATGCCAGCACAGATGCCTCGTGTGGCGGATTGGATGATGGACATTGTAGTGATTGTGTTCCACCAAGAAGCTGAGCTGTTTTTCACACGAGTTCCTCACACAAGCTGTTCTGAAACATGTTGCAGCCAATGAGGTGGTCAGGATGGCACTGAGACAAGGAGGAAACTATGGGACGATGTGGAATGATAGCTGGTGTAGGAATAAATCAAAGGAAGAGAAATTATAATGAGTAAAAATGATTACAACCCTGAAGTCCAGATCGGGCCACCGTGAACGCAAAAATCGGATGTTTTTGGATCAAATTTGGGCCACTTTGTTATCCGCCAAGGTCCACGATGAGATTGAGATCTGATCTGTGGCCCCGTGTCCTCAGTGAGAACGGTCAGATCTGATTATCGGTGGGTTTTTTTTTAATGTATTGCTCTTTTGTGTGACGGTAAGCGAGAGGGAGAAGTACGACACAAAAATAAGTACGAGAAGAAAATCACTGGAAATGAAAAAGCTCCCATTATTCTCCGGAAATTCCTTTGAGTGGCTGCGTCTCCTCTTATTGTTCCTGAGTCGTATCAATTCCTTTCCCTTGAAGACTCATTGTAGAGTCCCTGGCTGACCCACCACACTGCTGGCTGGCTCGGCCGGCTACCGGAGGGAAACTTGCCAGCCGGCCCGCCTGCTTCTGTGAGCTCATGATTTAAGCAGAGAGGCATTTTAACAGGGCCGTCTGCTCCGTGAGGTCGGCGATGACGAAGGCTCCGCTTCCCATGAGTGGATTGACTCAGTGACACAGAATGTGTGTGCTCGCTCACTCCTCTGGGAATCAGGATATCCTGTCGAGTCATTTTCTGTAACTCAGACATATCCTTTTTTGTGCATGTTTGCTTTAGAGGTTGAGCAGCAGCGACCGGGACAGCAGCCAAATTAGAAACTGCTGCATCTCAGGCACAAAATTTGGATCTAATGTTTCCTTTGGCAAAGCCACGAGCCCTTGACTTTTGAAGTTGATGAAACAGCCACACTGGTTACTTTTAATCAGGGTTTTAGTTAAAGTGGTACAATGACCATTTTTCTTTATTTTTTACAAGATTTCATGTTTTTCAGGTGATTCATGTCAGAACTAGGTCACTGTTAGTTGCAGCATTCTGGAGGTATTTATATTTAGTCAGTTACCAGGTCAGTAGGCTTTAGAATGGACCCCAATGGATCCCTGTGCTGCTACTCCAAACAGCTCAAAGATAGAAGTTATGAGAACCACAATAAAGATTAAATGTATCTTGTGGGTTCCTCATGCTGTACCAATGTTAACGCCGTGTAAAATCAAATGCCCTGTATGTATGTATGTATCTATAAGATTTTCTCAGCTACTTCACATTTAAAATAAACTTTCTGAGGCAACAGTCAACATACTTTCATCTGCCTAAACTCATGACTTCATGTTGAGTACTGCTGAATGCCAAATAGTTCCAGAATGATGCTATGTACAAATGAACAGTTTCAGAGATGTAGCGCGCAAATGACCAGAAAATCCTGAAAATATGAAAAGTCGCATTCTACTAACCGATAAATTCTTACTGGAATTACACATTGACGTCAGAACATTACCGAATGTGTAAAAATCGTAGTATTTTGAGGTAATGGTGAAACTCTGAATGATGATGTATTACATAGGTATTCATACATCTGTAAGTATAAGAAGCTACAGTATTATACAAGCTGGAATCCATCTATACTTTTCTGCGGTCCTCGTCGTACCTTTACATTGAGTAATTCTCAGTGGCTCATAAACATGGCAGTTAAGGATTCTTCCCTCCCCTCAGTTTCCTCCTCCGGTGTGAGCAAACTGATGTCATCACAGCGTAGTTCACTGGCCTGTTCTCTCCCTCTCTCTCTCTCTCTCTCTCTCTCTCTCTCTGTGTCCCCTAATCCTCTTTAGCAGCATTCATTCCTGGGCCCCATCCTGCCTTTATGTTCTATAGCCACAGCTCTTTGTTTTCAACCATTCCTTCACCCTTCACTCTCCCCCTCCACAGTCCCCTCCCTATCCACCCGTCTTCTCCGTGTCACGTAGACCGCTTTGTTAAGGTATCCTCAGTCCCGATCGAGCCCCCCCCTCTACCCTCTCCCTCCCCTCCGTGCTCCCACACCATCGCGTTGATTTATTAGAGCTTTACGAGCAGGGACACACAGAAGGAGATGGATGGCCAGCTGGCCCATTTCTGATTGGGCTTCTTACATTCAAACTGTAAAGTAGTTGCTTGTTTACTTTCTTCCATACTACAGTGTAGCCCTTTTTTTGATCACGACGTGTTTTTCCTGAGCCAGAGGCAAAGCGGCGCAGCCTGTCAAATTACATTTACACATCAAGTCATACTGTGGTTCATTCACCTGGAGGATTGTTGAACACAAGAACAGTCAGATTAAGTCTAAGATTGACTTCAAACCCATCCAGTTTTTGTACTCGGGAACATTCATACTACATATTAATTTAAGCCCTCTCCCTTATATATTCACACATGAGCGATACCCTTTGGTTTGGGAACCCTCGTGTTCCTTCCCGGTTGCTGGGTTTATTTCAGGATCTCGTAAAGCTCCTTAAGAGATTTGGACTTGGTGTTTACCTAATTTACCTGCACGCTGAGATTTTCTAGGTCTAGGTTGACTTACAATTAACAGCTCGGATACACAAAACACAACCTGTCCCCTTTTTTGGTCTCTCACACAAACGCACACATACACGAGGCTTCATGAGTCAGACACAATGGACTGACAAGTGGCATCTTTCTCAAACTGTCACATGCCTCAAGAGAGGAGAAGGGTGGCGGTGTTTTGGTGTAGCATCTACCTCCTCTCGCGAATCATTGTGAAATTTACCACTTGGGGTCAATGGGTTTCTGACAGTAATTGTCACCAGCTCGTTGGACTGTTAAAAAAAGCCATAAAAATGTGAAATGACATTGACGAGTATTGACAGGGTGACATTCATGTCTGGCAGTGCGTTTGTTACCTAAAGATAGAAACTGTTTCCAGCCGTCTGTGAAGTCTGCCCATGTCAGATAAAACCTCTACACGAAGGGACAGTGTGCATTTGTATTCAATTTACATGTTATGCTTTCATTGGTGCGGGAAGACAGATAGGGGCATAAAGACAGTGTTTCTTCTTGCAGGAAGTTGCAAAAAATGTAAAGTCTAGAGGAAATCTCATTCCAAAGTATCCCTAATATGTAAATATAGCACAGTATTGATGCTGCTGTCATTTACATCAGCTGGTCTGATATGAAAACACCGTGCAGCTATTATAGCGACTATCGGGACGATTGCACAGAGAGAAAGACATGCAGAGGGAAGCAAAATAATTTGCATTAATATGTGAACGTTTGTAAGTGTGATGCATACTGCAGTGGTGTGATACTGTAGCACTAAAGGACACATCAGCCATAAATTGCGCCACCATTTCCCCGGTTACCGCTTAGCTCTCCCTCTATTGGTCAGTTATCCCAAGAGGGAGTAGACCCAGAACGACTGTCCTGCTGGATCACCATGTGGGTGACACAGGACGTACATTGAATCAGAACAGTCCCAGGGCCTCCTGGGCATATTCATGCTGCATGAATAATTGAAGTACAGCTGAATTTAGCTGTGTCTGGATCAATGCAATGAGACTCTCTCCCGAGGCTTTGATCTCACGTCCTGTGCTCAAGAGATGAAAGGCAGAGTTGAACATCTCTTTTGACCAGAGGATTCGGGCTGTCTTAATAGAGAAATAAGTAATTACTGCATGAGATAAACTGGATTCGGAGGCCTAACGCTGCATTGTGTTTCACGTATTGTATTTCACTCAGAGCAGCAACCACACTGACCTGCCCTGTGTAATCCCGGCCTTCTATTCAGGAGAGGGATTATGGCTAAAACGTCACCTTGCTCAAACCGCTAGCCAACCCTGCACCACATCCTGGCACACATCCACAGCACTGAACTGGAGCCTTACAAAGTGGAAAGACCCCCTGCTGTGCTGTGCTGCCCCTTCAGGCAGAAAGAGAGAATTCAGTTCATTCTATCTCTCTGTCTGTCTGTCTGTCTAATGATTGTTTCCATTTTTGATTAAGTAGTTGATATTTCTATTTATATACTCTGAGTACTGGTCCTTCAGTATCTGTTTCTTACTGACAAAGAGACAAGAAGGGGAAATTAAAAGCTACAGATTCCCAAACCCAACTAATAATGATTGTAATAAATCATGATCATTTGTATTTTGAGATGGGTATAATATATACATATAAGCGTTGCATTGTCAGTTTTAGATGCCTCGTGACCTATGATGATGATGATGATGATGATGATGATGTGTTACCTTTTACTTGCCTGTTGTCTGGCTGTGTACAAAAACACAGTGAATGGATCGTGCACGTGGACAGTTGTCAAGATGGACAAAAAACGAATATGAGGAACAAGTTGTCCCTTTGGTGCAGAATAATCAATTGTGTGTAATTGTAATCGTTACTAATGTAGTTGATTGCAATTGATTAAGCTGCACAGCGCTAAACTTCATTGGCCTATTTTCATTTCATTTTGCTGTAGAAAAGCTTCGTGATGTCATTATTTTTTTACAAACTGAATTACCCTTTGTGGAAATAATAAACCTAATGGATGCAATGGACATTAAGACAGAGGCCGGTGACTACGGCAGGGAGCTGTGGTGAAAAGAGAGCTAGTTGGGAACCGTATCCCTCTCTGTGTATCGATTGAAAATCTGGGAGATACTATGATGGGATCGTGTTTCCTCCTCTGCTTTTTTTCCTCCCTTTTATTCGATCAGTGCTGGTTCCATGTATCGGGAGCCGCTGCTGTGCTGCTGTGGTTGATTATTCGTGGGTATCGATACAGCTGAGATCTGTGGCTCTCTGCCATGTTTGAGAGTGCAGGAATGCACCTGTCTCTGCACTAAAGGGTTGCTGGAGGTTTGGTGGAGTGCTTTGCAGGTGCACTGGTGTACATCAGTTGTGCCCTGGGGCAGTAGATGTACTGTTTGTTAAATGTTAGACCTAACTCCACAGTCATTTGTCCTAATCCACATTTAAATTTAATGATTTAATAAGTGTTGGCCTTTTGTTTGATTGAAGCTGTTAAGCTTGAAACACTTAGTCTAAGGGACAGACCTGCGTGTGCTGACACAGCACTCTGACTTAATAACGGCCCAGTTTCCAAACCTTGTTTACTGTAGTAAACATGAACATTTGGTCGACCAATCCTAGCGGCACCTTTGTATTGTCCCATATCTGCCAGTTTGCCATGTGATTTACGTCAGTGTATGCCGCTGTGTGAAAGTCTTGACGGGGGTGTTAAATTTGTCTGTGTGCTCTTGGATACTTGACCTCAAAGCAGACCAGACGTGAGCTACTTAGAAATCTTAATGCAGTGAGAAACAAAATGCATTAACCTCCGATGGCAGCATTTTATTATGGCTGTTACAGCAGCAAAAACTGCCAACATATTAAAGGAACAGTTAATGACGTAAACGTAAACATCACGGGAGCATCGACAGCAAAATCCCAATCTCAGGAACGGAACCCGCGCCTGTCTCTAAAATGATTGACTGGGTTATTTCATTTGTCCCGTATACCTATATGAGAAATACATAAACCCCTTATTTCACATCTGTATGTGATATTAATTAGATTTTTATGTGAATACGCCCCTGACTTATATGGCTGGGTGAATTATGTGCAGTGTGCAGCATTTCCCATTTGCTTTGTACATACACTCCCAGCTCCACACATGTTGTTTGGAGCCATCTTCGTGCCACGGCAGGCTGGGATTTCCTCACATCTGTCAAAGCTTTGATTTTTATCTCCATTCATGCGACATGAACTGTAAGAAATAAATGACTCACGGAAACATAATTGTGGTCGAGAGATCGCTTCTTTGAACCAAACGTTTGTTGGTACACACAGTTCATTCATATGGTTTCGTTTTCCAAAGGTGTGTGTACCTAAAAGCATAAAAGACACTTACGTACTATTATGGCTCATTTAATTTGAGCATACACACCCCAGACAGAAAAGATTTGTTCTGAGCATCTTCATCATCTTTTCATTTCTTAAATAGGACGTTGCACTCCACCCATACTCTGCCCGGGCATGCAGGCTTTTGTTTGCACTCCCATTCTTATGCACTTCCAAGGCATTTCCCAAATCCACGTCATTTGTCAAGCAGAACACCCAACCCAAAGCCCCTCATTATGAGAGTACAAGACTCAAGAAGAAAGGCTTGTATAGCTCCTTGTTTTCCATGTTCTGCAGCTAAACGTCGAGTCAATATCCAGGAGTCTCGTGTTATTCTGAATGCAGACTGCAGAAAATGAAATCAGCACTGTGGGAATATAGCACAGCAGCACAGCGCCGTTCTACTTTTCATAGGATGCGGGGTGGGGTCGGTTTGCA
>OMNV01006738.1:15033-37405 GCA_900303265.1 Brotula barbata
GGTTTGCAGGGTGGGAGCGAAGATGAAGACTGCAGACGAAAGTGATTTTCTGTCACAACGCCCTGTACCCCTCTGCTACAGAATGCACAAAGAGGAAGCAGATTCCTCCCCAAGTCGCAGCTTTAAAAATCATGCAACCGTCGAGGACCAACAATTCATATGAAACAAGTCAATCTGCATATCATTTGTGAGCTATCCCAGTAAGAGTGACAGTAAACGTCCAACAAACAAATCCAACCATTAATCATCACGTTTGCATGTCCGTGCAAAGCTTAACGAGCAATGTTTGATTTGAGTACACTCTAACTATTTAATAATCTTTTGAAAGCAATTATATGTACTTTCAAAATATTCTTAGATCTTATCACAGGCCAAAAAAAGGTAATCCAGGTAATTACACGGGAACATCTCTATTTGTTTGTGTCTCTGAGAGCAGCATCTATCAGGGCCGGAGCAAAGAGTGCAACAACTGGTTACAGGAGGAGAAGCAATTAGATGCATTAGATGATACATCTGCACGCATGAGCACACACCCATTCTGTTGGGTGGTGCAATACATAAGATTCCACGTGATCAGGGATGGGCTGAATGTACGATGATGCAAAATACCCCAGTAAATCTATCAAAATCAAATACAGTATTTTGTACAGTGTTTGAAAACACAAAAAAACATTTTGTTCGACTATAAAATCGAAAGTTTATATAAATAAATTGTGCTCTGTTTTTGGTGTTTTCTTAACAAGATGTTTCTGTCGCTATTTCACATTTATTTTAAACAAACTTTATTTATAATAGTTAACCTGAACATTGCAGTGTTTTCATTCAAATGCTACTTTCTTTTCGGTAAACCCTCTTGTAAATCCTTGTAATCCTGTGGTTATTTCTCGCTTCTTTCGGTCTTGAGACAACAAGCAGTCTTTCATTGAGCAATGATTTATTTTAGATTATATGTGACATGAAGTCTAGTCTGCTAATAACTGTTGTGATGTAATATATATTAAGCAAACTATAGGTCTCTTTGAGTCTGTAGATACATATTACATGGTTGCTCAAGACCTTTAATTAAGAGGCCGATGTCTGTGTTTGGACAGAGGTAATTCATCAAAATCACAGATTATACTTTCCCGGTGCCTACAGCGTCTCATCATTAAGGTTAATCCTCTTTTATCCAATCTGTTTCAAACATCTATTACTTCATATCCTGTGACAGGGTGGGAGCTGACAGAGATAAGAACTCCTGCAAAAAAAGTTATACCAGCATTTAGTGGATGATACAACATGGATTTCAAGTGTTATGATTTGATATTTGTAATTGTAATTGTAATTGATATTTCAATATATTGCTTATTTAGGAAAATGAAGCTTGTTGAAGATAACTTGTGTCTGCAAACGTCGTTTTTGCTTTGTCATACAACATTTTCAGACGAGCGTTCAAAGTCTGCATTTAAATGTTTTTACTGAGATTTACTTTAAGTTGTGCAAAAAAATCATAGTGGAGCAATAGCAACAGATAATATTCTAAATGTTAAACTAAATAAACTGAAACAAACTGAGTAAAAATCTAAATGTTTGGTAACAAACGATGTTAGCTTAGCTCACGGCGATGATGATTGAGCTGCGTCGGTCTCTTACTTGTGCTACTGTAAAATACAACAATTTCAACAAAATCTGCATGATATTTTGTTGGATCACGAGCTAAATGTGGAACATGTTAATTAATGTTAACATTAATTTAAGCGTCGGTTCTTCATCTGTGTGACAATTCACAAATTGCGTAACAGAACAGAATTGAGTCTTTTAGTCCTCCCACCCTTGTAATGTGATAACATTAAAAGTTATTGTTTGCACAAGAAGAGATTCTCTAATTTCTACACAGTTAAGAAATTGACGTTTAATGTGCATCTACACAGTCTGTTGAACACAGAGGCAGTCTGCATGGATCTCTATAACGGAAGCTCTAATGTGGAACGGTTTCCCCGGAGCTTTTCTCAGACGCTGCAGAATCTTGATAAATAACCCTTGACAGTCCACATGAAACTTGACCTTTGTGGGTCACTTTAGCCATCATGGACACGCTGTAGGCTGCTTGTCCTTTACAATGTCACCGGCTTGCAGTATGAAGCTCCAGTTTAACTCACCAGTTCCATTAATGACTCTCAAACCTGAATGCTCACTTTATTCCACGTGTGCCTATCAAACTATTTATTTCTCTGACATCAATCAACATGGCAGTTAAAGTTAAATCACTGAGTAAATGTGAAATAGTGACAGAAACTCACCAAACAACGGGCTAAAACAGCATAATTTATTTTATTTTGATACATTTTTGAACTCTGTATGTTATGTCACGACAGGGCTAGGTTTTATTTTGAGTCAAAATACATTTGAATGTATTTTTGCGCATCACTTGTGATGCACGTGGACATGCAACAAGATTGCAACGTGTAATCTCCCATGTGTGCTATAATGCACGGGAACAGAATGTGCACTGAGTACACACGTACCACACACATACCCTAAGCCGCTCCACAACCACGATTGCTACATATTTGCTAATTGCTAGGTGGTAATGATGATTATTTCTTTCTTTCTTTCTTTCTCTCAAAATGTCAAGAATGTTCTCTGTCCGCACGTGTGACCCAGACTGCTATAATCCATAATTCTTAATTAACAAAGGTCTCATTGTGGAAATCAACCTTTGCAGAAACGAAGGAAAGAATATCAAGTAGTCCCTTGGTACATAATCGCACCATGACTTTAGCTCTGCATCAACAGTGGCAAAATGTGGTCACTCCCCGTGACAATAGGGCGATTTCTGCGGTCACTTAGCGACACCATTAGTGGTGTTACCAGGCCTAGTGGCGTCTGTGTCCTGTCTGGGAGTGGAGAGTTATGTTTAAGACTGTTTCTGCTTGTGCATCATCCATAAGTAAACGGCGATCGAGCCAGACGTCTCCGAGCCAAGAATGGATCTGAATGTGCACCGGATGCAGGCTCCACGGACGAGAGAGCACGGAAAAAAGGGGCGATGTGTTTGTCTCGTCTTATGGATTCAGCGTGTATTGCGGCGAGGGGGGTGGGGTTAGTGGGAGTGAATCAGATGAGCTCTGACCTTGTGGGATTGTCTAGTCAGCATGTCGGCAGACCCCCGAGCAGCACAGCCCCGGGTGAAGCAGTCTCCAGGTCTGCTCTACCCGTCGGCGTGATTCATTTCAAATTATTGGATCATTAACAGGCCGCACACGCCTCTCGATGTGTGGAGAATATAGATTACACAGGATCATGACTTCCAATCGATGACCTGCAACCATCATACCTCCTCATGTCCACTGGGGGAAAGGGAGAATCTGTGCCGTTAATGACGGCTGAGCCCCACCGTACTCAAAGCCATGTACGCTGTGGAATTGCACTATATAGACCTCCTCCTCCTATAGCTTTCCATGGGAAGAATCATGTGCACTGTCAGATGTGATCTATTACGTCTGTCAGCGGGATCGTTTCAATGCTGAATGGGTGTGTTTGTCCTGCATGTAGCCATATATATTGATCGTAGAATCTGTTATACTGTAACACTTCCTGTTCCTCCGTTGCCTGCTCTCATGTGGTTTAATTGCAATTAGAAGAAGATTTTAAAGTAGCACATAAATTGCCAAGAAAATAAACTGGGTTAATATTTTTATACATAACAAATCATTATGCATCTGATTATAAATTAATTTGACGGATGACGGTATTATTTGCAGTTTGAATTAATAGTCTAGGTGTGGAGAATAACAATAAATTCTTGAGACAATTCGGAAATTGTGACAGAAGAATAATTTTAAAAAATGTTGCACATTTAGTTATACAATTAAATATCTTCTCAGTCTCAAACTCTTTAGTCGTCGTTCAGTTTGACCCACTTTATTTTGTTTAGTTTCATAATTGAAAACTGAAATGCTGTTATTCTTCTATCATGATCTTTGCACTAGTAGAGCAAAAAACCAATAACATCTTAATGAAAGAGTCCAAAGTCTACAGTCATGAGTTATGTTCAATTAACATTTCTAAGCAATGTTATCTATTCTGTTTTAACAATTTAGGTTTAATCAAAATATCAAATCGCAGAACGAAATGACAACCATATTCATGATTGTAATATCACATTGCGAGGTCTCAACAGTTATAGCTGTGATTTTGAAGTAATATATATATTTGTTGCATAAATTATATCATTTATTCCTTGTGTAAATATGTCTGCACGTGTTGTAAAAAGCATCAGATTTGTTACTTTGTATTGCGACATCCAGTCTCAGAGAAATTCTCCCACATTACACATGATGTTTATAACAGGGTGTAGTCTACTTTTGGGTTCCTGGTAACACATTTATCACATTTTATTTGCAATGAGGAAAGCTATGAGACTTCATAAGAGGCTTTGCAGTCACACCTGTTCCCCATACGCGTCTTGTATTTACTGCCTATTGCACAATGATGTAGTGGCCCGAGGATCCTTTGAATTGGAAGATGAAATATTTATTGTGAAATGAACATGCCCATGATGTTGACGCACATTAACAAGTAACTACGCTTTGATCATCTTTAATAAGGTAGAGATAAGTATCACGACAGCCATAAAACTATAGCTTACACCCTTTTAGTAATTAAAAAAAAATATCGTTAGAGTTCCGAGGTCTGGATCTGCGATTCCTCTGTGTCCTCAGGCACAGTGATGGGAAACCGTTCAGGAGGCTCGCGTGCAAACGGAACTCCCCAGACATACCACACAAGGCAGGGAGTGTTTGTTGGCAAGAGCTGCTGGAATGCTATTGTTCAACAGACAAAAATGTATGAGAAAACGACTGTTTGATGTGAGACGTTGCATGGTTTTCCACCCCGGCGTTGCATTGTTGTGTCTTTTATGGTCATCTCATGTCTTATTTAGGGATAATACACGAGGGCGTACGTTGGTACGTGGGAGACCTCAGCCACAAAATGAACAAACCCTCTTCTTTTGCCTCTGTTGACATTACGGTTCAAAGTGGGAACCTTTAGTTTTGCATTGTTCTGCTGAAATGTAACAATAGTAGCCATGTTGTAATAACAGCAGGTTGGAGAACAACCAGCGCCATGTTTCCATTCAAAAAGCAACTAATGCAGAGTTGATGTCACTCATTGACGTTCCTCAACAGACCGACGCATTAACCGAGTGCACATCCGTAATCTTTGGTGCTGTTGTGGCGTTGGCGGTAATGAGGAAAAACCTTTGTAAACATGAGGCGAGTCAGTCTGCCAAGAATCGGCCACAACGTCTTCCTATGAACAACACAAACTGTGGAGACAAGACTAAGCTGCTTTCTGTTGTTGTCATTGTCTTTCACCCCTTTGTAGACTTCCCCATACACAGGATTGCCTGTATAATTTCCCCAGGGATGTCAAGACACACACAATTTCTGAAAAATCCTATCTGGAACACTAATAACCACTTGCATCCCTTTCACCACAAATAACCCAAGGAGGGATTGGTGTTTAAACTAGACAAATTAAGGATTATCGCATCTGTAGCGGCGTTGCACACTCGCTTGATTTATTCGTGCACGATAGGAGAGGATGCATCTTGTTCCAACAGATGTCTGTGAGTTCACACAGGCACCAACCCTCCTGCTGTCTTTGTCCTTGTAAGGAGACTCCGGGTGTGTTCCTTTGACTGACTCACAACAAAGGTGCAGGGCCAGACTTTGGCTCTGCTGTAGAGTCATCTTTGTTTGGATTGAACTATCTGTGCTTTTCCATTTGACTTTCATCGCTTCACTGCTCCAAATAATGCACGAGCAACGGCTGCTTCTCTCCGTCTGTGGCTGCATTCCTTCAGATAGATGCACAGCCCGCTTGTTTTGTCTCCCTGCATCTGTAAATTGACTTCATCTCGCCGGTCAACCCTCATAGTGTTAACGGAATTACGATCGAATGACACTACAGGAAGCGGGACCACCGTCGATGTGCCGTGACTGTCGTGTTTCAGTCTGCAGTCGTGCACTCCGATGACCTCAGTGAGAGTCCTGCGGCAGACAACCGGAGTGTTGTGGACACAGTAAAGCAGCACTGCCAGCGTTTTTAGAACAAGGCTTCAATCACAGTGTGGCCTGGCACGCCGGCCAAGGAATACTTCTCTCTAATTAGACAGTGTACATTCAGAGGGTCCTGAATGGAAACAAGGCTGAGTTCTGTTGAGCAGTGCCTCTCTCGTGACGCATGTTGTTTACGCGCCGTTACGTTGGTGATTTCCGCCTTTGTTTATGTCTCCGTGGTGAATGTGGCGGGGAGGTAATGTCCCTGAATGAAGTGGTGGTCACCAGTGTCCGCGCGTGAAGAGGACACTGACCTGAACTAATGCACACAAGTATTCAATCCTTCACATGTTCGCCGCCCTCACTCACACTGGTGGATGAAGTAGTCGTGAGTAAGTCAAAAAAAAGAACATCTAAAACATTTAAAAAGGACATCTCCTATATTAGAGCACATTTTGTAACCAGAATTAAAGAAAAGTAATGAAGTTAAAGTGTAGATTTCCTTCAGATATGTAGTAACGTAAAAGTAAAACTCTCTTAAAAGTCTCCTAAAACTCCCACAACCACTATCACTATCTCTCTCTGTCTCACTTGTGCACACACTCATGCACCCACACACACGGACTCGTGTGGAGAAAACCCCCTCCCTTTTTATCCTGGAAGTCACATGGGTGTCTGACGTGTCTGCGGTTGCCTGGGATCACTGAATGAGCCCCTTCTCCATTCTGAACTTCAGGCTCTCTTTTGGAAAGCATCTGTGACTCAGCGTGCCAGACAACTCACGTCCCAGCGAAGAACAGATGAGCGTCTGTCAGTGCTGGAACACTGATCCGGCCGCGCTCTGTGTGCTATGCGTTACATGAGGTTTGAATAAGCTCCGATTTCTGCCGTAGTGCAGTGGAGTGATGCAACCTGTCACCCGAGGAAAAGAGATCAGTCGTGCTAATCATAGCATGCTGGCATGTCAGGGACGTTATTTTTACTTTTGTCCCACACTGATGGTCTGTGTCATCTTGTATTGCTGGCAGAGTTCACCCAACCAAATAATGTGTTGAGTTATCTCTGTCTCATGGTGACCTGGTTTACCTTAACGCCAATAATCAAAATAAACTCTCAGTCCTAACAGGTTTTTTTTTCTTACATTTGTAACTCAAGTTGTGTTAAATTATATTTCTGTGGGTTTTATTCTTGGTAAAAGCACAGATGCAAACGCATTATCGCAATCTTTTTATTTGCCTGGAGAGATTTTGTAAGTGACTCCACTGATGGGACTTGGAATGAAGCAGACAGCCTGAAGTAATCTGAACTGCACCGCACCCTTTGGGTGCATTAAAGCTCAAATATTCCTCCTCTTCTTAAGACATAAGTCGCTGCTTCTCCAGTCACTCAAAAGGCCCCAAAGCTGTTCATGAAAAATGTGTGTTCTGTGTTGGAGGAGGGATGCATCACTTTATCTAGTCTGAGGCAGTGGAATTTTAATGGTGAGGAATGTAGGGCTGTAACTCTTCATTAGTTTGAGTATTAATCAGCCGGCTGATGTTTGTGTACGTACGTACAGTATATACTCTGTCCGTTAGAGTGATATGGACATAGCAACACTTAGGATGCTGATCAGTAAACGGTACCCTGTCAATTAAAGATGCAATGAGTTTGTGCCAAATCATCGATTGTGTGTCATTTGAATCTCTTATTTCTTCAAATTGAGAGGTTGATTCTAACTGCTTAATTGTGGCAGTCTGAGAGCCCCTTACTCACACAGAATGAGCCGAAGGATTGGAAGTGGGGCATTAACTGGGCGTGAACCCACACTGTTAAGGATGTTTTGTTATCAGAGATGCGACTACTATCCACACACAAGTACCACCACTATTCTGTCCAGTGAAGCCCCAGGGAGCAGGACCAGCAGTAACTGACCTACCCTCTGTTTTATGTTGCAGATGGGAGGAGGAGCTGTCAAAACGGGAGCAGTTGGAATCCACAGTGGACTCCCTGCAGCAGGTTGGAAAACATAAACAACACATTTTATTCCGCTGACATTCTCCTCGACTATTTGAAATCCTGCCAAAGGTCATTAATCATGTGAAAAACAGGAGTGCAATCCAAAACTGTGACTAAATACAGCGTACTCACATGTTACTCTGTGCTTCATTGTGTTTTATGTTCTGCCTCTCATCTAATTACAGCTGGGAAAAACCATATTATAAACTCGCCATGGGGAGTCTGTTGGACTAAATATAGATCCCCATTACGTGTCTGAGATCAAATTTAAATCAGCGTGTCACACCCGAAGCCAGGCATCATGGTCCTTATGATAACATGTATCTATCCATCCCAGCCAGCCTTTCCCTGCGTTTGCTTTTGCTGAAATCGATCGGTGACAGCATTTGTGTTTGTCTTGGATTCTGGGTCAGCAAAAACCCAGATTGAGCGATAGAGATGGAGAACCTTCCCTGGAGGCTTTAACCTTTTAGAACACAAAGGCAGATGTCGTTGTGTAGGGTAGAGCCGGAAATCTGTTCAAAGGTAGTTAGTTCAAAGCCATTTATTGTGAAGGACTCGGAGCCAGAGGGCTGTAAGTGTGTGGATTCAATACAACAATAAAGAAAAAAAAAGGAGAAAATCTGGCAGTCTTCAGTGATATCTTCAAGTCAGCAGTGTCAGACGGCCCAGAAGCCTTTGATTATTTGTGAAATGTACTTTCTAAACTGCTGAACAGATGTTTACTGGCGAGAACCCTTTCCCATCCCTTCATATGAAATTTAGAGTGAGTTAGTTTGTGAAGTCTGGGAAAAGCTTGTTTTTGATTAGTTGGCTTGGTTAATAAACCGTTGGCTTTACTGAGGAAAATAGTTTAGCATTGATCCAACAAAACTGTTTTATTATGAGACATCTTTGACTTATGAAGCTGGGATATTTGAGGTCATTCTGACAACGTTAAATTCCAAATCTGACAAGATCACAGTGCACGGATTAAAAATCAATATATAATAAATGGTGATCAGCTACTTCCTCATAATGCAGCATATCTGCAAACTAAGTAATGAGTGGGAGAGTAAAAGCTGTGTCAGAAATATTAGATGTAATGCTACATCGCTGCCTTGTGTGTGTGTGTGTGTGCGTGTGCGTACTCATCGTCTGCCTGAGTGATGAGCACACAGAAGTTTCCGCCGACTTCTCCAAGTTGCTAAAAAAAAACAAACAGGAAAAGACAAATGAGTTCTATGGTGTATTTGAATGAATCTCCACCTCCTCTTCACACATTTTGTTAACACCCAAAATACAGAATGCATTAACCCGAACGTCCCAAATACATAATGCAGTTTGCATTCCTGCAAACGTTCCTGCTACATGACCACAGAAACATGGATGACACAGGATGTTGCTTTTTAGTAGATATGGAGCAGGGCTGTTTCACTCATATTCACCTATAAACAGCTGGAAAGACTTTGTAAATACGTTGCTTTCGAATGGGTTTTTGGGAGGGGTGTTAAAGAAACGGGACCAAAAACAGCAGCATCCTGTTTTTGCTCACCTCACTGTTTCACTGCAGCAACGGATCAGTGAGTTCTTGGCACATTAACAATTGGCAGAGGTTTCAAAATAGACCCCTGAATGAAAATGTAAATATGCCCGTTTGGCTCCTGGAAGAGCAAACATAAGGTTTACATTCTTTATTCTTTGTCACCATAACATGAGGCCGAAGTGTTTCTGTTGCAGCTGCAGCCTGAATAATTTTCCATACATGGATTTTGCCAAAGAGCCAGCTGCACAAATGTGGACGTGCTTATGGGCTGAAAATAGTTTAGCAGCAACAGATAGCTGATTTATACATCAGCTGCCTGTATGCCTGCGTGTCAGTCAGCCATCTGTTATCTAAAGTAGCTGCACGCGAGCATCAGTCCGGGCTATCAAAACATAAGCTAACAAACATTTTTAATACGTGGTTGAACAGCTCCCGAAACAAACGATCTTGTGTATTGGCAAACGGACTTCTCTGGGCGACATTTGCATATCTCTTAAGTACACAGATCAATAAATATACAAATATATTTCCAGAGCGGTACTTCATTTGATTACAGTGTTTTATCTAAATAGCACTTGCGTCACTGTGTCATCTATGTTATCGTGTGAAAAACAGGCCCATTCTATTTCTCCAAAATCATTTAACTAACTAACTGTTTAACCCTTTAAACACTGGTAAATGAATAGTTAACTGACAGCCAGTTCAAGGAAAACCATTCATGGTTATTTAAAAGACTTCGGACAAATTTAATGGGCCTTTTCACATTAGTCACCCATTAATAATTGAGTGCACAACATAGAAAATTCTGAAGACATCACACAATCCATTACATTAACCCTTACTCTTCTTAAACTATGGATTTTTTTCTCTCTTATCGTTGTTGCATATAGATTTCCTCCAGAATGGATCCACTATATTTGTTGTCTTTGTAAACATTGGACATATCAGTAATTTTAAACATTATGCAGACGAACCCATTGGTGGTTATCTAAGATATATAAGAGGTTAAAATGTATTATCATTACCAATTCATTTGGCACAGTTGAAGGGACCAGGTTGTTCCTGTACTGCTTAGTTATAAATCCATGTGGTAAAGATTTATATTATCTAATGTGCTTTTGATTGATTTGTATTAATGTCTTCACTGTGGTCTCCACCCAGAGAGCCCAGGATTCATCAGAGATCCAGGATGAGCTGAATGACAAGGTGGAGCGACTGAAGGCTGAACTCGTGGTCTTCAAGAGCCTGATGAGTGATGTAAGTGTTCGTTTCCCATTAGCGTGATGTCACCTGTGAAAAGTGCTGCGTCAACTCTCACAGTTACAACAGTCTTACGGAAGATTGCCTGATGTGCTGCATCGTGACAATCCGCCTTCCTGCACAATCACAAACATTATATTTATATAAGAGGGTGTGATTTGTACTCTAAAGGGCAACGCTGAATGAGACGGAAACAGCAGCCCACACCCTTTGTCCTTTATAAAAAAGGAAAAATATTCTGTCAGAAGGTCTGGAAGACAAGCGTCCATTGAAATCTGTACATCGACAGCACTTCCTGTTCTCTTTGGCCTGTTTTGTTCCCAGGCAGGCTTGCATCACTGTGATATACAGCTGTAATATACTGCAGTGGGCCCCGTCGCAGCTTGTGCTTGCTCAGGATAAATATAGAGAGATGCTTTTTTTTGAAACAATGCTGTTTATCCTGCTTATCTTCACACTGGCATCTGTGTATTATAGATTGTTCATATTATTTTCTGTGCTACAACCCTGATGTGTGACTCCAGAGGACGGTAAGTGCTGGTGAAGTAGTGGCTCCTAAAGAGGACATAGATTGTTTAAGCTTTGGGCTCTTTAGTTTCAGTTTGACAAAAACAAATCTGGGGCCTTTATCGTGGTTGTTTTGATATTTATATCTATCTGGACAAACCTAACGGGATCTCTGGGTCATAATTCAGAGCTCATATGTGTTAATATCTTGTTCTTCTCTTCATTTATTACTGGAACGATGCTCTGAGTGAGACGCTATATGATCTCATTTACTGGAAGCCATATTAATCTCTTAAATCTGAGGTAACCACCAATATTACCGTCTTCATAAACACTAGAGTATTATTTTAGGTTTGAGTGAAACACTCAAAGGAAACAAAACAAACCTCAGGTAACGTCGCTAAAGAAAACCGGTATTCTTATGGGGCAAAAATCAGCAAAAACTGAAAACAAAGAGTCATAGCTGTCAAGTATTTTGAAGATGTTGTCTTGTCATAGCGTAGTTATTGTGTTAACGTATGATGTCCCTGATGATGCTAGAGGTGTGATTTGTGTACCATCAGTAGTTGTGCACTAAACAGGAAATGACTGCAGATAAATATCAAAAACAATTGAAATCCAAACATTCTATCACTACGGAGAAGTATTTATAAGTAAGTATCACTAGTGACATGTGCATATCTCTGAAATACACAATCTATCCCTCCCCGTGCAGCAAATGACAGATCTGGATACGAAGATCCAGGAGAAAGCCCGGCGAGTGGACATGGACATATGTCGGCGGATTGACATCACAGCCAAACTTTGTGACGTGGCTCATCAACGCAACTCTGAGGACATGTCAAAGATGTTCAACGTCAGTCCAGCCAGGTCACTCCCAGAAAAGGTGGGCACCCTTCTGCCGTTCCAGTTCCAGGGCCGAGGCGCAGACAGTATTCGGGGCAAAAATGTGATTTCTTGTGTAAAGGAGACAGTCAGCACTCTACAAATGAAATCGGAGCTGACGATGACTGACTGTTATTAGCGCCGATGCTCTGTCTCCACCGGTGCATGCACATATCTGTTTTGTACGTGAATACAAACAGCAAAAGCAGGGAAACAACACACAAGTGAATTCGCGAACATACACAAAAAAGGACACACACGCACACACAGAGAGAACGGTGAAATGCTGATTGGTAAAAGTATTCATTTTATGCAATCTGATGACTAAATTCATATCTCAAAATGTGCTCATGATTGTTTATGCGTATGCGTGTGTGTGTGCGTGTGTGTGCTTTACAGGGTGCCATGGCCTGCTGCAGGAAAAAAGAGCCTAAAGTTGGGTCTGATGAGGAGAATTCAGAGATGGATGCTGATCCCAGCACCTCAGAGGAAGAAGTTGCCGGCTCACTCAACATCACGGACGAAATGAAACGCATGCTCAACCAGCTGTAAGCACTGCTTCTCTCACACACACACATACACACCAGAATCAAGAACAGGATCAAGAGGGACACCAGGTTTACACTGCGGTTGTAGCATTCCAGTGGAGTCCTTCACTGTTGGGATGGAAACCTATTATTCATTACTTCACCTCCATCTAGTGTTCAAACTGTGTACTGCATCTAAGTGTGCTCACTCAGCAAAGCCTTTCTACTATAAAGTGCATGTGTGGGCGTTTGATTTGCTGAAGTCAGGACTTGTTTTTTTTTTATTTCTGCACTCACTAATACTTTTCACTGTTGCCTGTGTCATAAAATTACAGTCAAATCTCAAATTTAATGTTGCACACTCCTTTTCTGTCATACCAACATAGCAGAGATGTTTTTACGTGAACCCTCAAATTCTTTGTGTTCTGCATGCGTGATCTCTGCACTGTCAGTCTTTTTCCTTTCCATCGTCTGATCACTGTTAGAGTATCATTTTCTTCTTTGCATGTGACCTTTGGTGAATGTGGTGGCTGTCACACTTGTCCTTCCTCTCCCTCCTCTCTTCTTCTTCCTTCCGTTGTCCATTCTTGTCCCACACAGACATTCAGATAACTCCTTTGTTGCCAGGCGCGAAACGTTTGAAATCGACGACGACTGCGACAGTCTGACGTGGGAGGAAAACGAGGAGACTCTGTTGCTATGGGAGGATTTCACAAACTACAACGTGCCGTGCGCCATCACTGCAACGACGAGCACGGCGGCCTGTCCCGGCGAAGCCAACGCCGAGAGCCAGGACCCTGTGAGCGTATGTATACGGTCTCATGTATAAGTCTGTGTATCAGTGTGAGGCTTTGACTCATACATGATGCATGAGGATTCTCTTTGCGTTCTCAAGGACTCCCAGGATGGAAGTCTCGGCAGCCTCATCGATGAAACAGAGTCACTGTTTAAGACCAGAGAGCAGGAGTACCAGGAGACCATCGGACAGATCGAGGTACAGTTTTCTTTTTAAATCGCTGCGCTAGAAATTCTGACTTTTCTTCTACTTTTCTACCTCCTTTTTCTACGGGACTCTGCAGCTGTCCTCACTGTCATTTCGTTTCCCCCCGTTGCCTCCCTTCAGATGGAGTTAGCCACAGCAAAGAGCGACATGAACCGACACCTGCACGAGTACATGGAGATGTGCAGCATGAAGAGAGGCCTGGATGTTCAGATGGAGACCTGTAGACGGATGATTAAAGGCGGCAGGAACTCTCCCTCCTTCAGCTCTGTGGCCAGCAGCGACTCAGGGAACACGGATGAGATTCAGGACGAGATTTTGGACAAGGACGCAGAGGCCGAAGGCCCAGTTAGTTGATGGCTGTGGAGCCGGGCTCTGGCCCATCTCATCCTGGCCTTGTTGACATCACGGAGATCCACCCTAGACACGGTCCTCTTTGACCTGTTCAAAGTTCTGGTGATGATGCTCAGTGATGCTAGTCCAGAACTGGTGCTTTTCTACTGTTTCTGTTGTAAAAAGAGAAAGGGGGGGCACTTTGCTTCAGAGTGTGTGGGGCTGGGGGTGGGTGTTGTTTGTTTAGTACCCAAGCTGTGCTCTTTTCCTCACCGATGCCTTGATGGTTCCTTAAAGTCATGCAGCGCTTCACATCAATTTTGGGGAATGTAAACATTCTGAAATGTTTGGCACAATCTAAGAAGTATTTTCTTCAAATTCTTACCCTGTTTACAATTCATACCTTGTCTCCTAGATACACACATCGAACATTATTCACTCAAAACTAAACTCGTTGTTTGCTTTTATTTTTGATTGCAACAAATCGGGGGACGTCTGTCTCTCTGAAGTGACTCCCGGGGCTCCAGGTGGGATATTTGCATTATTTGAGCATTCCTGCCAAAAACAGAGACAAAACAAGAAGGAGACAGATGGTGCTGGAGTTGTGTTGGTTTCGGAGGGAACTCTCCTGGGATGCCAAAACTGACAGAGGAAAAGAGCTCAGCCTTTTGATGCATCAGTGCACTACCGAAGTTCTATGCAATTTAGCTGGCCTTACTTTTGGACTGGCTTTCACCCTCCCTTGTTTCTCCTTAACTAATACTCTTCGCCTTTCAAGCCAAGCAGGAGTTTTGTATGAATCATTTTGGGGAAATTCTTTTTGTGCTTTTAAGTTTGAATTACACCTTGTTAGGGATCATTTTCTTTTTCTTATATGTTAACGGTAACAACTGGAACAGCGCCCCCACCCCCCAACAACTTTCAGTCTCTCCAGTGTTCGTCGGCATCGTGTAGGATGCTTAGGATTTAACAATTAACCGGATATATGCTGCCTTATGACAATTACTTCATAATCTTCACCGAAACAGGCATCAAGTGTTTCTGTCATGAAGTGAATAGACGTTGGTTTTATTTTCAGATTGTGATAAATCAACATTTATCAAAGCCAAACAATGTTCGCAAACCAAAGGACACATTTCAAATTGCTTCCTGTTCACCAAATCTTCATAGATTACATTTACACAACAAACTGTTTGATGTGGGAAAATGATGTACAAATCACAAGAATAGAGAAATGTTGTATTTTATTCATCTTTCATTTTAACCAGCTTTCTAACTTTCTATGTACAGTCTCATGAGTGTCTGTCTAACCTACCAATGCCGTAGACTGTGTATTCCCTCCGATCCTGCAGGGGGCTCTGTTCCAGACAGGCTACACATCCTGCTTTGGCTCCTCTGAGTAGAGACTGGAGTGTTCAGACTGAAGAGGGCTGTAGGCATGTAATCATTTACCCAGAGGCCTTTAGTTCATATTAGATTGAATTTGTCTCCCAAATTGCTTTTCCGTGCTTTCACAGGATCAGCGTAGAGACTGATTGCTGCATGGGGAAGGAAGGGGATGTTTTTATGGCATATTCCTTTGTATGTCATTGTCTCTATGGTTTGCTGGATCAAAGACAAACGCTACTTCGATCTGTGAAGTTTTAAAGAATGTTAAAACGGATGCCTTTTCTTATTTCAGCATGTTTGTGGTGGCGATGAGGAGCTATGTTTTTAACATATTTTCCACTGAATAGCAGCAATGCAGACAGCGCGCTACTTTTTAAAATCAAAATGGTGTCTATCCTAATCAACAGCTGCATTTGTGTCAGGCACATTTTTCACAGTTTTTAAATTATTCTGTGTTACCAGAAAGGTATGTCAAATCAATCAAGATCACAATATTATTGAGCTTACCCTGATTTTGCAAGGTCATATATTGGACAGATCAGCTCACCCATAATTCAAAGTAATGACAGTGAGGAGCAATCCCACTCACATTAACCTCCTTTGACCTTTGAGTTGATGAAAAACCAGCCTGATACTTTAAGTAACAAAGAGCCATGCTTATACTGGTACTGTACTTTGTAAACATCAAGTCCCAACATCCCATCGTTTACTGACCGTATGGCTGAAAGATGCAGAGCAGGCCGAATCACGCAGCACGCTGTCATTCACTCCGGACATCACACTAACCAGCCAAAGCAAATGTGCATATTAGTAACAATATAAACAAAGCAATGATCACCACTAACTCTGGAAGGATCTTCAGTGTTCATACACGCTACCACAGATGTGTTTGTTTGCAGACATGCTCTGGATATTTGGTGTTATCATCTCCACTTCCTTCTATTTGATCCGACTCGTTCGGTCGATAAACTGTAGCGACCCTCTGTGTTGAATGTATCGTGTGACTGGAGACATTCTCTTAAGACCTTACAGGTAGAAACCGTGCAAAAAAAAGAAAAAAAAAAGAAAAAAAAGTAGAAATCCAGGGATTACGCACGGTGTGCTGCTGACTACCGGAGACCTTGGTAAGTTTTAGCTTTACCTGACCAACCTATGTGACCTACATGTATGACTCATGTAAATTAGATCCTAGCGGATGGATGTGAATGTTTCATACTTAACGGGTGTGGGTTTTTTATCAGTGTTGTACAGGGGATATATGGTCGTAGTAGGTGTTGCGTCGACATACTTCAATGACAAACCTGTTTGCTTTTAGCGCCACTCTCATTTTTGCTTTTGGTTTTGTAAACACGAAGGGGGAAACAAAATGTGCAGCAATATTTCAGGCCATATTTGAGTAATATGCTGAACTGTATCGGATACTCTTTGTTTTATTTACATCACAGGCGATGATTCCTGGTTTAAATGGATGATTTTTGGAGTTTTCTCTGCATTAGTTTCTTTGCTTATGTATCTTATTTGTGGAATTATGTTTTATTTAAACTATCGTTAACCTTGCGTTCATGTGGGCCTGGGGCAGTTTCAAAAAGAGTGAATGTACTTAATAATGGGGTAAAATGAAATAAAAAGGTGGATTGGATAAAATAAAGGTTTCCTTTGTTTTATTATATTAACATCTGTTGTTAAAATAAGTGTTTTGCACTGAGTTAAGTTGTAATTCATGTTCTATGACTATCCTGAAAGACACCACTGTCTTTCCAGGTCTGTGTAAAAAATGAGGCAGATAACGCATCAAATTTTCATCATGTCACTTCGTTAAATGTTTTTCTGGCTAAAGCCTTGTGGATATTCATTAAACTTTTCCACCATTTCGCTCATCAGCATTTTAGCTATTCGTTTAGGCTTCCTGCATCACTGTCAATTTGTAAGATTAAAGTTTTTGAGTTTTATACAGCACAGCAGAGTTGACTGTTTTTCTCTCTGTCATCTGTTCGGCCCTGAGCTCCTACTACTGCTGAAGAGTGTGATGCTACACTGATCATGCTTAAAAATATGAATCATTTTCTTTGGGTGATTGGTTTGAGCGGCTCTGTGGGAACCATCAATTGTAATCAACAAAATAAAATGCACTTTTTTTGTTCATAGCCCCTTCCTTATGTGTATTTTGCATGTTAAGATCTTGGAGCCTCTTGATAGCTTTGACGAAGAGACTTTCAATTTATTTGTTGGAGCCACAATTTTTAAGGTTTAACCATATTTTTACACTTGTGTAAAGAAGAACTTAAGCATATCCAAAAGGCATGAGACGACAGAAGCCATTTTTTGAAGCAAACAGGAAAATCATTGGACGTTGATTTTTGTCATTCAGCTTCAATACAATCTGCAAACTGGTGTAAAAGTATAAAAACACAATGCACTTCAAAGGAGATACATTTTATTTTATCATGTAAGGCAACAGTGAAGAAATGCAATCACCAATAAATGCCAGCTGAAGATATTCAGTTCTACCTCTGAGCTTTCAAGAACCCCTGATGCTAACACACAATTCGTCATGGATTAAACAATAGGATAAAAGTCATTAAAAATACCTACTGAAATAACGCATGTCTGAATAATAAAAAAAACGGATGACGCACACTGTTCAGGTATGCAGCTTGCAGATTGTCCACCACTTAGTTCAAATAGGTGATTAATATATACGAGTCGATCCCCTCCTCTTCTCTTTTACTTGGCCTTTCATCCCTCTACTTCAAGGAACACTATTCTTTTAGCCACATTCTCCTCACCGTATTTCTCCTGCAGCTGCTGGCGTACCACTGGGTCATCTGAGAGCAAAAGACTATCGTCATGGCGATTCCAAAATGGTCCTGAAAATGTGGAGGCATTAAAAAGGAGATTCTGTGCTGCAGAGAAGTCTCCGCTGGTCTTTAACAGGGCTTTGGTTACGCAAACCAAGTCCTGAAAGAGGTTAGGAAGAGATATTTTAAAAAATGGATAAAGGTTTTAAACAGTGAATTGAGGGACAGAAAGAGGCAAATTCTTACCTTGTTTGTCTGCTTCATCAGCTCCCTGATTCGTCGCTTGTCCTCTTCCAGCTGAGCCTTAGTCACAGCACTCGCCAGTAGCTGTGGGATGGAGGGAGCTGCTGTACTCTCACCAACAAGAGACTGGGATTCTTCTTGCTCAGATTCACCGTCAAACATCAAGACGTGGGCCTTGGAGGTGGCCGGCAGGGGCTCGGTGACTGCAGGTTCAGGACGGCTCGTCTCTGGCGAGCACTCGCTCGTGGAAGTCTGAGCCTTGACTCCGTTCTCCTGAGGGCTAGGTCCACGTCCAGGGTCGGACTGTGGGGAAGGAGCCGCACCTGAAGGGGGGACCTGGCTTTCAGCCACTGTGGCTTTTGTCGTTGTCGTTTCTGCTGTGTTTTGCAGACATGTAGGTTCATCGTGGTCAGACTAAACAATACAAACACAACAGATTAAACCTTTGACCTGCATATCTGTTCTGTTCTTAAGATATAACAGAAATACAATCATGTAGTCTGTGCAACTCACTACACCCAAAAAACTCAAAAATAGATAAGAAAACAAAATCAAAAAATCTAATCTCACCCCGTCCCCACCCCCCATATCAAAGGTTCAGAGGTTACTTCTGAGTCAGGAAGGTGATCCATGAGCCAAAATAGGTTGAAAGATGTTCTAGAACATTATGCCATACGTCAGCAAAAATATCCATTGATCCATGTTTTTTTTCCAACCTTTCGGCCTCGAACCACAGAGGCTCCCCTTAAAATGAATAACTGCTCTTCAATCCTGTCAGTTCAGGATTGTCTGCTTTTGATCAGTAAAGTTATGTCATACCTCACTTTCAAATTGAAACTCCTTTGCTGCCAACTGCAGAATCCCAAGCTTTCTCTTTCTTCTTGCCTTCTCTCCTTTCTGTGCTATTGAAAAAGAGTCTTCATCTGAATTAAAAAAAAAGGGGGGGGATGCTCGTCGTGAACTGAACATTTACATACATTTCTGTCATATAGAGGGGTTATAGTTTAACAGTTTGATATACCTGCTTGTGATTTCTTCGTGGGGGTATTTTGTCCACATTTATTGCTGCTCTCTGGCACTGCAGGCTCATGCTCTCCCCTGACTCTCTTAGATGGCGGCTTGTCTGGCATTGAATCATTTTCAGATGCAGCTGCTGACTGCCTTGCGAGCCGAGGGGACGATTTCTGTTGTTGCGGAGAGTGAGCCTTAGAAGCTACGCTCAATTTTTTCCCAGGGGTTTGGGGAGATGTGGACTCAAGTTCAAGCCGTCTCCGTGTGGATCGGCGCTGTGGTTGGACACGCTGGGGCTGCTTCTGCTTCTGCTTCTCCAGGGTAGAAGTACTTGGCACGGACTCGGCCTGGGCTGCTGAGTTTTCCTCTGCTACGACCTGTGGTTCGGTCATGGCTGGACGTTCTTCCATTTCTAGTTGTGGGCTTTCAGTGTCGGTTGACTGCAGCTCAATCTGTGGAGGTAAAGAACCAAACATTAATTTAACTTAACAATTATCAGATCATATGCATACTTAACATATTGAAATCGTAAATCGTTTCATTTGTATGCAGGTACACACTTTGAAGCAGCATTATGAAACCCTCTGACCTGAAAACATTATCATCGTATGAATACAAGGCTTGCAGGATTTGTAGAAAAACTGCAACATGCAATACCTTGATAGATGATGTAATACGATAAGTGATGCCATATGTTGAAATTACAGCGTGCAATGGTGGTTCCAATTGTATATGCTGCAGTCATACGTTATTGTAACAGGTATGGCAAATCTGGTGTGGTGTTAGATCAGCCAGTTACCTTCTGTGACTTTCCGTAGCTACAATGTACACTAATTACTACTTCATGTACACACCAAATGCCAAACTTTGGAATTTACTTTGTTAAATTTGCGAAGAGATTTTATCAATTAGGCATCCTCATTCGTCTACGCAAGAACAACAGCACGGCAGCCTTAGCATAATGATTACAAAACTTCACAAGGCATTAATGACAAATTGTCATACAGCCTCTGAAATATATGGGCTCCAGTAAATATCCTATTGCACAATGGTGAATAGTAAAACTAATCTTTGACGGCTAGGAATTCAGTTGTCTGTTTGATTTATTGTCCTCCAATGTGCATCCTAGCTTTTCCTCTATCGTCCAAAGGATCTGCTTTCTGATTTAATGCTTATTTCAATATCACATGCTGTGACTTGAGTTAGTTTGTTGTCGTTACTTTTACATTAAAAAAAAAATCTAATATATTTCAAAGTAATCCAAGGACAACAAAACTGCTTTAAACTGTGGTTCTTGCAGACAGCAATCACTGACAACTACCTGTGTTAGGTCAGTCCCAGGTGAGTCCATGTTGAGAGGAGCAACATCTTTGTCATCGGAGGGATTTTGATTTGTATCCACCTAGTAACAGACCCCCCACACACACACACACATCATTCACTGTGCATTGACCTGCATTTTGTAAATTAAAAAAGGAGAAATGGAGGCTCTAAGAGAAAACACTCAAACATGGCAAAAAAGACAAATGTGGCCCAGCTGCAGCAGTCTAGCAGCTGGGCCACTCCAGTACTGCAGGTAATAAAAAGTAAACAAAGGAACAACAACAATGCTAGAGGGCGCCAAAAATGACACAATGCTGCTTTAGGGTGGCTCTTCACAGACATCCGTCACTGGCAGCTACCTGTGTAGGGTCTGTCCCAGATGAGTCCATGTGAGGAGGAGCAACAACATTGTCACAGTAGGGATTTTGATTAGCCGTCTCTTCCTTTACATCCACCTGGGAACACACGAAACACTGGCAAATGTCATTTGAACTTTGTTGACTTACATATGTTTTGCACAAATTTGCAGGGCAAACACAGGTAGCGTTTCTTGTAAATACGTGTCAGCCCTTCCAACCTACAATGCCATGTCGTGTCGTGCTTCTTATAAATAGCTAATAAAATCATCTGGCAACACCTTACTACCTTGACTTCTGGTTCAGCTGCTGTTTCCTCCATCTCTTCCTCAGTGAATGTTCCAGACAGGTATTTCTTAAAACGATATTTCATTGACTGCCAGCTGTGACTGGTCACGCCTTCCTTCTCCATGTCTTGCCACACTCGGTTACCCTTTAGCTGAGAAGCTATGTTGTGCTTTCTGATGTAGTTGAAGATGGCAGCATCTTCTTCACGCGTGAAAGGCATCCGCCCCTCTATTTGGGTACAAATAAAAAGGCAAATAAATTCAACAGCACATTTAAAAAGTATAAATGTTTGTGAATGAAAAGCAAAGAGCATAACTTGTTTGATTAAACAAGAGTCAACGGCCTCAGTTTTACAAAAATCTTTAATAAATGGTAATTGTAGTATACATGTGGCACATTTGGATTATGCTTCAATAAAGTCCAAATTTAGATATTATTTCATACCTCCTGAGCTTACAGTAAGACGGCTTGGTTTCTTGTCAGGATTTAACCTGTAGTTTTCCAAATCCAGTTGGGTGTTCTGGTCCACACAATCTCGCACATACTGGGTGGAAACGTACCTGGAAGAAACAGATTGTTAAATCTGTCACTGAAATGTTGTTGTTGGTTTTTTTTTAGATACACAGTGACTACTTTCCATTGAATGCTTAATCTTATTGTCCAAAAGTATTAATTACCATATACTTGAAATATCAAGATGGTAACAAATACTTTTTTAGTTCTGCCTTGATCAAATACTAAAAATACGAAACTCCTTGTATGTATCCTTGCATATGAAACATGAATGTTTTTGAGAAGTATGCCTTGTTTGTCCAATGAAATGTAGAGAAACATGTTTATCTATCTAAAAAAAAACAAAAGACAATTCCCTATTACATACAT
>OMNV01006738.1:37425-59281 GCA_900303265.1 Brotula barbata
ATAACGTATATGACGTACATATATATATATATAAAAGCCCAATTAGTGCCGAGTGACTGAACATAAAATGGTCTTACCGATTGACTGTATTTTCTGGAATCAAAAATGTTTCCTCTGGATCAAGCAGAATGATTGAGCCTGGAATCTGAACATTGGACAGCTTGCCTCCCCCACCGTTAATGTAGGGCTGCAGCATGCATTTGGCATTACCTGGCCGCAGGTAGAAACACATGGGTTCACTGAATCTGGTCACAAAGAGATGTGGGGAGATTTTCTGAGAGCTGTTCACAAACGTCCGCTTGGTCGGCATGGTCAGAATCCCTGTTCTGAGGGAGGAGAAAACGCTTGGTTAAATGAACGAGTTTGACCAATATTATTGCTTCTATACAACATAAATGTATGACACTTTAAAATAAGTAACCATAGTCATTACCAGACAGAGAAGCTAATTTTAGGTTGAGAACATCTTATCAACACTAAGCTTTTGTTTCTTGGAAATCCTGACTGACAGGTGAAATTCCAGAGACAAAAAAAATCTTTAAAAAAGTATTTGGCAAAAGGATTAGATAAAGAAGGAAGTTAAACAAATTGTTCATTCTAGAAATCCCCTGATATTTCATATTTTTCTTGATAACTCTGAGGGAGGAAACGTTCAAAAGAAAAACGTTTCCAAAAGAACAATCAGGAAAAAAATCTAAAGGCACACAGGAAAAAGATCAAAATTATATACAACTAATTCACAAAAATAAAATCAGGGGGGGAAAAAATCAAAACCCTCTTTTTCAGTGCGTAGCTTCCAGTGTCAAACAAAAAAACAAATTAACCGAAAAGCTTAACTGTACCCGCACTGCAATAAAACTGTGTGTAGCGAAATAATCTTTACAGTATATTAGAAACCTTTATTTGATTGTTCCACTCTGTTCTGCGTATGATCGCGTATCTCACCGGGGCACCGAAAGCAAGACTTATTAACCGTAGATAACAAAATGAACGCCACACATCTTGCATTCAGAAGGTTCCGGCGGGAACCGAAGTAACAACGACTTTCATTTCTACCTTTTTAAGACCTATCTCGTTAAATGGCGGGTGTGAGAAAAACGCTGCTGCCTGGTCACATTCAAACCGATTTTCGAACTTGCCATTCAGTTTCTCGAGCCCGCGAGGGATTCCTTCCCTCCTCCATACAACAAAACTCCAAAACGAAATCCTTTTCCGGGATGTTCTTCTTTGTTGTCGTTGTGGACTGATAGCGACGTTGTCGGTAAATACCGCCATCTAGTGTACAGGAGTGGTAACAAAAGTAATGACAGCTTTCAGATGAGTTTTTTTCAACATGACTGGGTCTGGTTCGACGCTGGCTGTTATTTGAGGACAAATAGTCGGGCTTAAATGGTCATTCGCATCATATGAACGACAAGGACAATACATTTCTTCTGCTCAGCATAAATATTTACTTTGAAGCTACACCCTGGCAGTAAGTGAGCGGTCCTCCCTCTTAATATGGGGATGTGTCAGAGCCTTTTAAGGGCCATTAGCCCTTATTTTTCATAGACTCAAAGCAATCACTGAAATGTTTCTATGTTCATAAATAACTTTCTCATTGTCGTATGACATCACGGTCATATTTAAGTGGCTTTCAGTTGTAAAACGTGAGGAAAATTTTTCACAACAAATCTTAAATAAATCAGATTTTAGTAAAGAAAACAGTGAGTTAGCTCGTTAGCTTAGCTTGAAAGTGACACTGTATAGAGCACAGCATTCTTTCCTTCAACTGTAGGGCATAACAAAAAACGAACAAAAAATATATATGAGATGTTTTAATGTACATATAAGCATGATTGAAATATAAAAAGAAGCGAAATAATATACAAAATGACAATGTTTTAGTTTTAGAATGGGCTCTATTTTGTCCAAAATTATTACCCTAACTACTAATTACCATTTACTTTATAACTGAACAAGAAAATAGTGGATACCATCAAAATAATCTATATGAATATCGAATGCTCAGAGTAAAAATGTGCTACATGTTATCTGGCTGATCTTTTGTCCACAGAATATTAGACAAACTAACAACTCCTCTAACACAAACAACAAAAATATGCCGGCTATCAAAAAGGGATGAATTACGTATGTGAAATCAAACTCTTTTGATCAGTTAATTGTGCGTTGAGCCTCATCTGTTCGTATGAAAGACAACGGGATAATTGTTGCAATGAGCTCAGGATCTCATATGAAAACAAAACTCGAGCCACATCGTCTGACATCTTGTTTATTTCTGTTAACAACAACTGTGTCATGGCATTTGTAACTAAGCTGTTCAATATGAATTCGTAGTATTGCTGATGGCTCTTTCCCTTGATCTGTCTTTTGTTGATCAAAATCTCAACCAAAAGCAACAAAGCCAATCTACATTCCATAAAGATGTTACTCGTGTCACGAGGCCATGGGAAGGAGTGGGGCTGGTCTGTTGACTGTATCACCTCATTGACCTTACCTCCCTCACAGTCCTGACAGCTACATTATTGTTATTGGCCTCCATTGTTCCTCTCCGTCTTCTACTCAAACAGCTAAAACAATATGATATCCGCTGAGGTGCTATAACTCCTCCAAATTAATGTATGTTTGTGGACACTTTGTTATAATTTAATAGATTTTATGCACAGCCTGTGCAAGGTGATGAGCATCGTACTGAACCCAAACCTCTGCCCAGAGATAGTCTGTGTATTTGGGGGCTATCATCACACTGCTGTGTTGATCTTTTGTTATTTTCTCAGAATGAATGGGCTTTGGCCCAGGAAAGTGTCAGGAAAATTGTACTACTCTAGCTAGCCAACAGAGGGCGGTATTACGCTGTTTTACTGCGACTATGGCGCTTCATCAATATGACAAATTTATGAAGTAGTAATCTCTGGTAAATCAATCGGTAATTGAAAACATTTTAAGACAAAGGGTTTTAGGTTATTTTAAGGAAAAATGTAATTTGCCTTTTCTTATTTTTTACTCATAATTAACAGACTATATCACCCAGAAGAGGCATTAAAAATCTCATATTTGATTTACTTTGCAGTCTTCAACGATAATTCTGTCAGTTTAGAAGCCACTCAGTTGAATACCCCTACATCTATAAAAGTAAATTAAACTCTCTGTCTCTGCCCATTATTCTAGAAACCTTTCTCGATGAATCCTTACACTGTTGAAAAACTCAAAAATTGTTGCATACAAATATTATGTCTTCACAGTGAAAATTACATAAGATTTGAACTTACGTCGATTAAACCAAACCACATTCACAACCTCGGAAAGTCTGAGCCCATAGTATCAGTGTTACAACTATGAACTTTTATTCTTATTTTTTTTATAAAATACAAAGATGGCAGAAATGCAGTCCAAAAAATACCATATCAGTCAATCAAGTAACAAAACAAAATGATAGTCTGATTTCTCTGACCTAAAAACCTGACTTTAATTTAATTAAAAATTGTATCTGTTTTTCCAAGGGAAATCTTCAATAGTTTCAATCTAATAACATTTAATTACAATATTGTTTCATGTGTTTTTTGTTAATTTGTCTTAGAAAAATGATTGTTCTTTTTTAGAAATACTAGTATTTAGCACTCGGATGTAAATAAGATACTACAAAAGTACAAAATAATTTACTGAAGGTGCTGAGAAACCAAGGAAGACTAATCCATTAGCTCCTTCAACAACAGTATATCAGTAATGAAAGATAATGATATGTAATGATAACAAAATTAACAACAATAGTAATGACAGAGGAGAATGGTGAAAATGAAAAAAAGAATATAAAATAAAATAACACCACAGAGAACTTCTTTGAACTCTAGTTTGACCTGATTATACAACAAATCGGGAATGATGACACAGCACATTCGTTTGCAATTCCATTGCCCTTACTCATATGCGACAACATTACACCACTTTTCCACTCGGGTCACATGTGTCTGCGCAAGAGTGAATGAAAGGGTGAATCACATCGAAAAAATTCAAAGGCGATATCAATCAAAAGTAATGACAAAAAACATTTGGGTGCAAGCAAATTACAAAACTATCATTCAACAGATCTAACTGGATTTCTTTCCATGTGACAGTAGCAGAGACAATAGCAGATTAGGAATATGAGTTCTGTGATTGTTTAATAATGACATCGCTGTATTGCAGTGTTATAGTGACTCATTCATTTAATCTTATTTGAGCCAGTGATGGGAGCTCTTTATGTTTATTATGTTATTACCGCCATGTTTGTGTAGTAAAATACAAGGCCATGAATTTATGCTATAGAGGCTCTTTTGTTCATGTGAGATTAAAGGGGGGTTGATAGAAAAACGCCATCCAATCCACCCACACACGTCTAGATAGCAGCACTGTAACAGTTAAGATGTTTATCAGCAAAATTTAGCAACAGGTCTGATGAGTGGTGGTATAGGAATAATCACTGTTTTATTACATTATATCATTGGAATAATTATTTTACAATAGTAGATGATACCAGCTGACTCAGTGTGACTTTACAAGAGGATTTAAATAAACATCCACATGGTGTCTATAATGCTAAAGCTGTTCACAATAACAAGAAGAGCATCTGGAGATGTCTCATACATATGTTAGTGGTGAGATATAAATCTCAAAGTGTTAGAAGAATCACTTCAAAAACATGCAATACACACACGCACACGTATGCAACACACTGGCAGGAGTAGAATCCAAGTCCAAACAGGAGAGGAAGCAAAATGTAGCTGCTGTTTCTTAAGGAACTCAAACAAAAACAAATCTTCCTTGTGTAAATCTAAAATGCTATCTTTGGACATATCTCTGTGGATAACAGCAGAAATATACTTCTGAAAATTATTTGGCAGTTTATCTTAGGAATCTTGGCAGGCGCTGGTCAGCAGAGACCGGCCATAACAAAGTAAGGATATGCTGAGTCGACATAAAGAACAGATTTAATCACCATCATCATCAACCATCCGAAAGGACTGTCCGGCCCCATGCCAGGGGCCCCCAGCTGCCAATTCAAAGGCTTATTTTTAGGGGCCAAACTTCTCCTCTATGCTCCTACATTCTCACGTCCTCCCATACTCTCTCACCACCACAGCGCCTCCTCTAAGTCTCACTTTGTGCTCATAAAGGATCCTTTTCATGAAACTTTGTTTATTTCTCAACAACTGTCTTAAAGAGAGGAATACCTTCACGTCTTTGTTAAAACTTAAACCATCATTTTAAACCCAATATTCCCCTAAATATTTTAAATTAATCTACTGTATGAGTACACTGGAC
This sequence comes from Brotula barbata, assembly GCA_900303265.1. Classification (NCBI taxonomy): domain Eukaryota; kingdom Metazoa; phylum Chordata; class Actinopteri; order Ophidiiformes; family Ophidiidae; genus Brotula; species Brotula barbata. The sequence continues at coordinate 42,724 of OMNV01006738.1, forward strand.
TGAAGCAAGTAAAACACAAACATAACATTTATATAGCATCTTATGTGCATTAAAGTACATGATATGTCAGTTTCGGTTTGGAAATGTGCGATATAGCCGGAATGATGTATGAAGGTAGAAAATGTAAACTAATACAGTAGTTTGATGTTTGTTTCTTTGTTTTTTAATGTATTTAGTACACCTTCTTGTCTGAAGTCTGTCTTTATGTACAGTGGGCTTCACCTCCTTCACTGACTCATTTCAGATTTTCGATGATCAAATGATTCATTGGCATGTTTGCCCCCATGAAGGAATCCACTTAGTATGCGTGATAACAGAGACACATCTTGTAAATGAAAGCTGAACTTCATAAGTAAGAAATCAAACATTTAGAAAATAGTTTATTTACAAATTTATATATTTCTCGCATGTGTGAATTTCTACCCCCCCCCTCCAAAAAATACAAAAAAACATTGATCAGATATTATAGACAACTTGCACAGATACAAAACAAATTTTCATAGCAAAAATTATGACTGAAACACATTTTTAAAACTTGAAAGACAACAAATACGACTAATGATCCAATTGTGTTTGACATACAAATCCATCTGTACAGAAATAAAATACTTCTATGTATATTATACATATAAGACATTGTATATGCATAATATATATTGTCTTTTGAATGGTAATCGTTCCACAATAAATCAAACAGCAAATATGGCATTGTGTTTTGTCATTATCATTGTCTTGTAACTTTGGTGTTTTTGCACACTTTCTCACAATTTTGGTGACTAAGAATAAAATCTGAATTTATTTCTGGATGATGGTGAACACGTATCACCTTCACCTTCATGCCGCAACTTAAAAGGTCTGCGTGCATGCGTGTGTGTGTGTGTGTGTGTCCGTGTAACACACAGCGACCTGAAAATTGCATCAAAGTGTGTAGATAAGCTGCACGTGAACATAAGCTGTCTGACTTGAGGTGTGAAATATTCACAGTGGTACATTTCTTCTTAACATCTGAAAGGCACATATAGGAATCACAACGATCACGATCAGGAAGTCCCCAAGCTGTCAGTGAGGCATCCTGGGTGGTGGTTTTGTATTTTGCTTGGCGGTCTACTCATAACAAAATGTCCAGGCTCCGCAGCTCGGCTAAATGACTCTACAACAAGTGTTACTCACATGTTGCTGTCTAGACGAGATCAAACACATTCTTTTGTTCTAATCCTCGATTTGTTCCTCTAATTCTACATTACTCTCTCATTTTCAGTAAGTCGCCCTGTCAGGGTAGGCTCTCTTCACCCAGGCAGCACCACGAGGAGCTCTATCATTACATTTTTTCCACTTCATGGGTTTAAGCAGTAAAAATTTGCTCTTATTCTCCTTCGACGTCTCATTTTTTGTTCGATTCTAATATAAGTCCTTTATGATCTCCTGCAGCAGTGGGTGTAAGCACACGTCCATCTCGGTTTTCTTCAGCAGCTGGATGAGGCGGACGTGGTCGGTCACAATCTGGCGCAGGTCCGTCATCTTCTGCAGCAGCTTGGCAAACAGCTGCAGAGAGTCTGGGTGGTTGACCTTGAGCTGCAGCTCCAGGGAGTGAAGGACCGTCTCCTGAAGCTGCTCGATGGGTTTCACATTCAGCAGGCCTGGGCGGTCTGGACGGAGGAAGACAGCAGCAGAAATCAGTGACATTTATGAGGTGAGAGGAAGAGAGAAAAATGGAGGCTGAGTTCAGTCTTTAAAAAAGGGAGTGAGGGGTATAGGTATGTGAAAATAAAAATTCATGAGGTGGACATTTGCACATGTTTGTGTTTGTGTGCGAAAAAACCCTGATTTATGGTTGGAAAACAGTTATTACTATTTACAGAATCCTTTGTAGTTATCTTCTCCAGATAGAATAGTGACCATTTAAGTTAATGATTGACTTAAATCTTTGGATTTAAAGCCTTATCAGGTTCAAGGCCAACCTTTTATCAGACATCATGTGCTAACCAGCAACATCAAGCCAAATTATTTGGATCTGTCCAGACATGACAATGAGTCTGTATATCCAATATTTACAGTCTCAGAAGAAGGAGAGAAAAAGACCTTGTTTGTCATATTATTCTTTTTTCTTTGAAATAAACTGTACGTTCCTTTTCTATTTATGAATTTACAAAAAGTAAAAAATTCTGAACAAACAGTAGCTTTTAGTATTTTAGTAATTTTTCCGCCTTTTCATGTATGAAGAAAATAATTAAAAACTCATTTTGAAGCAATTTACATCTCCAGCTTGATGTGAAGAAAATGATTCCTTTATCTGCATTGATTAAAGAAGATGTAAGGGTCACTGTCATTTTTTGAACAATCTTCTCTAAAAGAAAATAGACATTTTTCTACTTATTATTTCATTTACCAGCATTCATTAATATAAATCAGCAATAATTGCACAGCTATGAGACATTACAGGAAAATGTGTGATTTCCAGCTGTTTTTTTCTGTAATTCCCAGTCAGGTTTATAATCAGGACGTCAGTCCTCCCCCCAGACAATCCGGGCTTTTTAGATCTTGTCAGCTTGTGAAATTGATTTAAGCTCAGTTCCACTACAACCTAATATTCCTCCCAGCGAGCTGATTAGCAGGTCAAGGCCACAGATAAAGTGTATCATGCAACAGGTCAATAAGTTAGATATGATGTCAGTGGAGGCCCCCTCACGACATTCTGTGTACGCAGTAAAGTAAAAGAAATGTTTTCTAAAGCAACAGGTTGACACAATAAAACCGGAAGAGTTCACGAAATCATTAAAACGTCCCAATTACCTCATTCATTCATTCAAAGGTCGAAGACATGAGATTCAAAAGCTCACCTCCGCTGAGGATGATGACAGCCAGGAACAGAGCCATGTCACTGTCATCGAGCTCCAAGGTGTTGAACTTCACAGAGAACTCAAACTTGGGTTCCAGCAGTTGACAGAAAGGCATTCTGAGGCTTTTGAGAAACTCCCGTGTCATGAAGATCTGTCCGTATGAGATCAGAGTGCCGTCTTTGTTCATTAAAGGCGCCATCATGATGATCAAGACCTCGATCACTCCGTACTTCAGTAAAGTTACCTGGTAAAAAAGTTCAAATGGCAGCGGTTGGTGCAAAACTGTGCACTGACTGAATTCACGAATAACTGATGGATCTGTGGGTCATACCTGATCATTGAGGTCCAGATCTATGAATCCTGGGATACTTTTGGCAAACTCTGTCACTTCTCTCACCCCTTCAGCCGAACGCGACTGGCAGCTGCGGAAGAAACGCAACTCCACAGCATCTGTATGCCCCTGGCCGCTGGGCCCCATCAGGGCCCCGATACCATACTCTGGACCCGGGTGGGCTCCTGTCAGTCCTGGAGGAGGAGCAGAATATACGAACATCCATTTAACAACGGAACTATCAACCAGAGTAAGAATAGACAACGGAGCTGGAACCCAGAACACTGTCAGATGTGTGTCAGACCGATGAAGCCTTATTTATTATACAAAATAGAAGAGGACATATTCATACTTGTGAATCATATTAAAATGATTTCCACATCATTAAGCACTACTGACCCCCGTGTGAGGCTGTGTAGGCAGAGGTCTGCTGGTGCTCCTGGATGGGAATTTGCCTGCAGTTGATGAACTGTTCTCCTTCCATTAGCGACTTCATGTCATGTATGACAAAAGGCTAAAAGAAGAATATAAAGAAGATTGTAAATGTTCACTGAGAGCAACAACACGGAGGAGGAGGCCAAGGAGTCGCGGCGGAAGCAAAGAAAAGGGGGAAGAAAATGTTTGTACAAGACACGGCGAGAAAAAAAAGACATGTCAGCTTCTCGTAGGTTGTCTGAGGACATGAAATGTAATCACGCACTGCGTAATTTCATGGCATGTCAGCTGCGATGTAGCGACCGTGCACTTTGGTCACGGTTCATGCGGGAGAGATGCTGAAGCAAACATATTATCTCATCCGTCTAACGGGCAAAGTCAATAAATCTTAGCTGCAGGTTGAGGCATAAAGGTAAGGTAAGTCTAAACAAGTGAAGTCAAACGCTTTCCATAGAGGTGGCGTGAGTAATGGCACAAACTCTGAGTTAACCATCGACAGATCCCACAAAGGTACAAAATACAACAGGATGCATTCATACCACACGAAACATCACATATTTTATAGAATAAAGAGTATTTTAACGGAAATGTATCATTGTATGTATTTTTTTTCTGCCCTTTCTGCAAAATATGCTGAATTATGAAACTGTTTCTAACATGTTAAGATACTTTAAATTGGAATGGTTTGCCTTAAAGTTGACTCAATAACCTATTGTGTGTGTACCTATATGTTAAGTGTTGTCAAATACAGCATAAGGGTGGTGCAGCAACTTAAGGGAAATGTTGGGAATGTGGTTTGCGTACTGACGTCCCATCGCGTGGCCTCAGTGTGCCAGTTTGCTGATCTTCTGGTTCGTTCTTCCTTAAATTAACTAAAAATGCAACACAAATCATCAAGTCTCTGTCTCTACACCAACTTAAAGGCCTAATCAACGCTTCAGTCATGTGTGCAGTGCTGACGGATGATTGTACATTTACTCCTGTACAATAAAACCCATCATTTTCAAATGTAAATGGTCTACAGAGATGAAAGTCTTCTGTTTCGGGAGGTTTGCTGTGTTGTAGTTTACAGTGACTCTTTATGGGAGACATCAGTGTGATGTCATACTAATAATAATAATAAGATGAAGAGGCGGCCTTGAAATTTTCTGTCATGAATGGAAGGTAAAATGATACAGTTTGTCGGTACATCGTCACATGATCGCTGGTTTTCACACCTTCACTTTCTTATCTTATCTTATCTTATTATGTTATGTGGCTTTATTTAGTGAAAGCGGTTGTGAATAATTTGGGTCACTAATTAGGTTCCTGTTTGTGAAAAAGAAAAAAATTATTATTTGAATCAGGCTTTTGATAAGAAATATCGCATTTACTGCAAAGGCGAGCATATATTTTTTAGAGAAGACAGCAGACAATGACACTGAAAATGAATCATCCAGACAATCGTGACGATTCTGACATGAATTGAGCAGCATTTCAACAAAGCAAAGGAAAATTCAACGTTCGAAAAATTGGGAATGAGGGCAAGATGTTCCAGCACACAACACAAATAAACAGGAGTAAATTTACCGCGTTGTCTCCAGTCTTCCCAGAGAGGATGGCCCTGGCCTTGGCCTTGGTGAGGGGGAAGTATTTCAGATAGGCCTCGTACAGATGCCGAGCCAGGGCCCGCAGATCTGCCGCCTCCGGGTGCATGTGCTCCATGTCCGACGAGAATTCTGCGAGAAGTTTCTCCTTCTCCGCCTGTGGCATCCGACCAAAACGGATGGCTGTGGAAATGGGCAGGCCCACGCGCACACGTTAGCATTAATAGACACACGGATACACGGCTTGATAGGCAGACACGGTATCGTGTGAGCACACACAGGCGGAAAACATGTGCAAGGCTGCCAAAAGGCTTCGTTGCCTCCAGCTGGGTTGCTAGGGCGATCCACATAATGACCTAAATATAATAATAATAGTAGTAACAACAATCATAATAATAACAATAGTCCTTAAACTGTAACGAAGATTTCATATGAGCATCATAATCAAATTTTCCATTCCAGCTGTGATGAGTGAGGTCCTGAAACTGGGATGGCTGCTGTGGTTGTATAATTTGTTTATCCCATCTCACATGTTTGAACAATGATCAGTAAATCTGATATAGCAGCTAATGTCCACAAGATGACCTCACATATGACCGGTCAACATCCATATGCCCAAGGACACGTCATTATTCATGAAAACACCTGACAGGGACACTTATCGGACGCTCTTCGGTCAAAGCAAATCTGGGGGTTTGTCCAAGTTTCTGGTGATATCAAAAGTGTAACTAACTATTTTCCAAATTCTTATTTCTGATCTTAAATACGTGTAAGTGAACCCTGTAGCAGTCTCGGCAGGTACGGTTGGAGGCATTGCGTGTGATTGCGTAACGTTGGCGTGTAGCGCACCTTAAGCAAATGAATACAAACAATTATGGACGGCCAGGCAGCGAGCCAACAGCAGTGACACAGGAGTTTGGAAGAGCCGTGCTAAGGCTACGCTCTCCAAGACGTCAATCATTGATGAACAAAAAAAAGAAGTCTCTCACAACAGAGCTGAGAGAGAGATTTGGATTCCCAACGTGTAATTATGGACGATGGAACGAAAAAGAAAAACACTGATCAACATCTGCCACACAGAGGACGTGTTTGATTATATACAATCTTGATATGACAATCTCTGTCCACCCACTCAGGTGTTTATCTTGGCTGATTAGACCGGTCCTCAGTAAAACTCGGATGAGGCAATGCTGGGAGTTTGCGGAGGACACCCAAGTCACGCAATTGAAAAGAATAAAAGCTACGCGACGCCCCGCCCTAACAGGAGCAACAAAACTAACAGGACAGTCAGGGAGATAGGAATCAAGATACATCTGGCCCACGGAGTCCTTCACGGAGATAAACGTGCATGTGATTCCCTCCCACATTCCCTGAACCTCACCCCGTGTTTAAGTTCACGATGACTCAGCCCAACAAATGTACATGACTGATGAAGCAAAGATGATACGGACGTAGCGCAAGGCGTGGAGGTGTGGAATGTTCGTCAAATCTAACTGAATCTAAGGGTCTGGGTCAAGTATTAGTGATCTGTGTACACGTTCCTAATTTGAAATCATCACGTGTGTCATTTTTTTTGGTGGTTTTTGATGGCAGGTGGACGGGTGGCAAAATCACTTTCAATTCTAAGATATTTCTGCTCTAGTGAAACCGAGGATGGCCGTGCTAGCCACGATGTTTGTAATGCCGTTATCTCGAGCGAGAAGTTAATTACTCCGTTATCTTTAGACAACAAACGGCGTTTTCTTGCGATAACGGGTTAAATTGTCATGAGGTAACCATGTTTGTTTTCTCCAGATAATGAGTAATTGTGGAGAACTCGGAAATAGTGCAGTCAATTTGATCCCAGCTGATTTCAGCCCTCGAAATGACTGTCGCCACCGTGGGGGAAGATTCATAACGGAACAGTTAGTCGAGCTTTCAAGAGGCCATCTTTGATACGCATGCTGGCATAGACGGCACTCCGGATCTCTGCAGAACATGAAACGTGAAAAGAAACAACCTTTTGTTGTCTTGTGATAATGGGTCGATTCATCACATTATCATGAGAAATCAAGCTTTGTTATCTCGAGATCACAGAATAATCACGTGATCTTGCGTTAATGTCATTGTCAGTGTCTGTCACTCCGATACGGTTGAAAAAAGGAGTTTGGTCCTCAACATCGGTCTGGTTTTGCTCGTATTCAGTTTGCCAATGCGAGAAGAAGGAAGGGAAGCGAAATTTACAGAAGACCTCAAGAGTCGGCAGGCATGTGTGGGTTCAACAACCATCTCATTTCCGTCGTACAGGCCGACCACCGAAGAGGCGGACGGTACCATACATGGCGTTGATGTGCTTTGCACCACCACTACACATCAAACGTCAGAAATTGCAGCAGTGGCAGAGCTGCGCGCTGCTGTTGGAGGGTGGCTGAGGTAGCGTCTCTTGAGGTGGTAACCTCAAAGAAGAAAAGGTGTGAAAACAAACTAGCTGAGTGTGAAGCTGCTCTTTCTCTCTTACTGACGATAAATTAAATGAATTAAGACAACAGGTGCAAGACAAGAATGAAAACTAAACATAGAGCTAATATATGTACTGTGTATATATATATATATATATATATTCGATAGCGTCTCCTCATCGAGGGGGGCTCGGACCCCCTGTTGTCACCAGCAGCTTGGATGTGAACGTCACTTGTTGTCCCTGGGATTTGACACCGGTCCCCCATGGATCAGCCAAGCCCTATACTTTTGGAGTTTTGTTGTTTTGTTTTGTTTTATTTCTGTTTTCAGTCTCTTATTTTACGGTGTTTTGCGTTTTGAGTGTTGAGGGAAAGCCTGGCGTGGAATTTTGAGTTGCATTTGCTGTTTTGAGAACCGAACCGGGCTGAACTGTTTTGGGAGTTTGGCTGCAGAGAAAGAATGTGATGTATTTTTTTCTTCAGACACGTTAATCTGTTTTATCAATGTGCCTGCCTACCGAAGTATGGAACAACTGTCTTAAGACGGCATGACGACATGCAGGACTCAAATATAAGCGAATCTTTCCCCGACGTGGAAAGCTGTGTGGGTGTGTGTGTGTGTGTGTGTGTGTGTCTTACCGTTGTGCGACATGCCAACATTAAGGCATTTCTGGAACCGACAGTATTGACATTTGTTGCGAGACTTCTTGTGAATGCGGCAGTGAAGGTCACAATGGTCATACACCAACTTTAGCCTGATCGTGCGTCTGAAGAAACCCTGCGAGAGAGGAGAGAGAGACTGTCATTTCACACATCCGCCATTTTTTTAATAGTTTCAAAGGACTCAAATAGATGAACAGGGAAACGTTTGTGATGAAATACGTGTAATTCTATCGCATTTTCTGTTTAGATGTTGTTATATTTTCACTCTTTCCAGTCGACCCTGAGCTCTCTATCTAAGCACATTTAAAACTAAATCCTGCTTCGGGGTGGATTTGTGCTTTTATGTTCTCAACCTTAGGACCAAGGAAGCCATAAGACTTGTGCTTATCTCAGCTATTAGCTATGCAGAAACAGCCAAACATCCACTCCTACTCCCAGTCACAAGACAGCTGTGGTGGCTGTCTGTGCTGACTAAGAAAGCAAAAAGAGAATCGAATAATAGAATAGAATAGAATAGAACAGAATAGAATAGAATAGAATAGACTAGAATAGAATAGAATAGAACAGAATAGAATAGAATGTGGGTACTGTACGGTGAAAGTTGTTTTGTTTGGCATATTCATTTTTTTTAAGTCACACATATATATTTTTAACCGACGGTTATTTTAAGAAGTAGGAAGCTAAAGGGGGTCAACACTCCACCTCAATTAAGAATGTTTTGTGTGTTGAAACAATAAAAGTATTTGCCTTCTTGGCTGACCCCCTCTTCTGCTGGGTCTCCCCAGAGACTGAAGTCCAACAATGATTCCTGCACATTCTAAATCTATCAGAGTCGACCTCTGAGGGTACACACTGGTTTTATATTACATACTGTGGAAATATTTGTAGTGGTTAAAGGAAAAGGTGTGTGAAGCGAAGAGGTTAGAAATGAGGCTCGCGTACCTTTTCCTGCCGGGACTGCACCATTTTATCAATGAATAACGCATGAATCACAAATCCAAGTTATTTCCCCGTAGATTTCAACGCTTCAAATCCCTCCAATACTTCTGTTCTTCGATAGCTAAAACTGAACACAATCAAATAGTGTTCGGAATTTGTTTCTCCATCGCCCTCTGTATTTGAAAGAAAACTAAATGTATATGGAAAGGTTTGTGAAACTTCTTGGCCCACACGCGCATTACTTATTTATACTCTTCATACACACTACAAATGCACATGGCTATGTTGAGCCATAGCGGAGTGGAACATACATGGTGTTTGTGGTCGGGGTGACAGACATCAAACAAGGCGAAAATTACACATCTCTCTCTCCATGCATTATAGCATTATTTATTCCACCAACACCTTTTTCAAGTGTGTCAGAAAAAGGAAGGAGGGCAGAGAAGTAAAACCTAACATTGCCTCTGTCATTTCCTGCAACTGGTGATGGTTTGTCACGTAATCTGGCAGGATTATTTGACAAATGAAGAAATTGACTGAGAGGATTTTTCTGCTGATTTGTGCCCTGATTTGTGTGCATTAAACAAATTTTTTCTGGAGATACACAGGACATCAGAGCATAAAGATAGATAGATAGATAGATAGATAGATAGATAGATAGATAGATAGATAGATAGATAGATAGATAGATAGATAGATAGATAGATAGATAGATAGATAGATATCGTACCTTGCAGCCCTCACAGGCGTGGACGCCGTAATGAAACCCTGAAGCTTTATCTCCACACACACGACATTCAATGTTCAGAGGGGATGGTGATAATGCATCATCCTGATGTTTGGACAAACGTGGACTTTCACAGTACTGAGGGGGGGAGTCGGGCTCCAGTTTGATAAAATCTGACAGAGAAACAAGACAATCGACACCAAATATTGAATTCAGGCTGACTTCACATCCACATTCCAGCTGGATGAACAGCTGCTCACTCATTTTCAATACAAATCAATAAAGTATCATCATGGTAAAAATACTTCGTTGTCAAAATATGCGTTTCCTGAAAATATATCATCAACCACCTTAACACTACACTGACAATTTGATTCAGTTTATTTGATCTGATACATGCACAAACAAAAAAAAAAAAAAAAACTTTATAGATTTAAAAAGAAACTCCACTGATTTAGTAAAAAGTAAAAGATTCACTGACTCATCCCTCGCTGCATTCTCAGGAGAAAAAGAAAGAAGATCGGCGTCTTTGCGTAGACGTACAGACAAACAAAATTTAAATTTACCTTTCCTGTTCACTTTTGTAAGCTGTTAATAACTGAGCATACCGTGTAGAAAAGGCAGAAATTGTTTTATACAGATTTCCCTGAATGCATCCTTAACATGATATTTTTGGCCATTTCACTAGAATTTAAAATAAAACACTTAAAGTGTTGAAGAAGATGAGCCCGTTTGTGGTTACCTCGGAGTTTAAGAGGCTAACGGCTCACCTGAGAATACTGTTCAACTAAATAAAGCTGTCAAGATACAACTCAACATCTGTAGAGCCAATAAATTTAACCTTGAACTCACCTGAAAAGTGAAATTTAACGCAATAATGAATAATATTTGCTCATTTTTTCTGGAACAAAGGTTTGGAAGAAGCTGAACTTACTCTCTGCCTCTGGCTCTGTCCTGTAGCTGTGCATGCCGTTGTAGTCCATGTTGGTCAGGTGATCTTGGCTCTGAGGTGGACTGGGGTCATAGGTCACAACGCTGGACGATATAGAAGATATGAGCGGCGGAGAGAGAGAAGACTGGAGGGAGGAGGAGGAGAGGGAAGCGTAGTCTAAGGTGGCGAAGTGCTTCATGTCCAGGGAGTGAGAGCTGTCGTCCAGCTCGCAGAGATCCACGGCGCTCAGACTAAAACTGACAGGCCAGGCTAAGAGCTGCTGGGTGTCCACCATGTCTACTGGGAAAACAGATGAAGGAGCAAAGTTTTAGCTGATGCAATATCCGTTGGTGAGTGTGTGTGACCTTGTAAAAAGAAAAACAAACCAGGAAGAAGCACACACATCAGCCATAGGGTATGAGAGAGAGAGAGAGAGAGAGAGGGAGAGAGAGGGTTGGATAGCGAGAGGGAGGATGAGAGTGAGAGGGAGGGAGGAAGATAAAATATGAGGGAGAAACACAGGAAGGGAGATGGGCAGATGACCATGAAAAAAGCATATAGACAAACCCACACAGTGACACACAAAGTCAAAAAGTCAAAAACATAAACAACGTCCATCCGTGCACACGTAGACACGCACACGCTGGCTTTGATATGCAAACATCATCACGAGCGCTGTGGGCCCCCAGCTCATTCCTGCCGTCTGGCTGTTATCTAACAAACAGGGAGGCAGATTGTGTCACGGGGAGAACAAGACGAACTCTGGCAGTGACGCACGTCTGCTCTCCTCAAAACATCGTCCTCCTCCGGTGCTGTTTGGGTGGCTCGCAGTGCGATTGCCCAACCGGAGGACACGCAGAGCGGGACTGTTTGAGCCTCGGTCTGTCTGAGGCCAAGGATGTAGGAGTCGAACTTGTGGACTGGGACAAACTGCACCTACTGAGGACATGTTCTGGCAGCAGAAGTGCGGGTCGATTGTGAAAATTATGTGGAAGCGCTCGGTTTGTAGTTGGAAGTCGTTCTGGTATTCACCAGAGACGTTAAAGCAGAGAGGATGGCCAAGGTTCAGTCATCATGGATGAAAGCTGTCCTTAGTAATCTGAAAATTTGAACGACGGCCCTTAAAGTTAGGGAACACGTGCTGGTGCGGCTGTCCTCGTTTCGGTTCACGCTTGTGAAAGAGCTGGAGGTTTCATTAGCTCATTTCATTGCTAGCTTTGCTTATCATTTCACTGGTCCGTGTCAGGGAGTGGCGTTACAGAGAGTGAATTAAGTCTGTGAAACTGATATCGTATTACGGTATTTTTGTTCAATTTTCTACAAGGGAGCTACTAATTATTGAGATTTGTCAGCCTACATTTAGTCAAAGGGAGGTTAGCATTTACAGCATGGGTGGGTTTGGGTCAGCTGATATGAAAATACAGCCAAACGGCCGTATTCACGAAGAAGTTCAACATCTCTGGGCCGCGATACCTGAGAATGAGGGTCGGAAAAATCCTTTGAGGCGGTCCCTCGACACTCTAGCTGTACACAATCGTATATTGTACTTGCTTAAAATATCTGTAACACCCAGCCTGCAACATCACCGCATCTCAAAATACACCTCCTCTGATCGGCCGCGAACGTCCGATTCGGGGAAAAAAAAACGTGTGACAAAGAATGCCGTGGATTACATAACCGGACAGGACTATAAAAGGAAAAATCAGATGGCACGGTCGCACAGGTATAAAAATGGCTCCAAATGACTTGGCAAAACATCCCGCAGGAACAAACATCCTCCTTTCTCAATCACTTATTATTTCCTTTTACTTGTTTGGAAGGGCAAAGAAAGTCATTGGGGAGCCACTTGAAGTTCACAGCCGCTGCCACATTGTTTCACAGAAGGAGAGGACTGTGTGTTTGTGCATGGGTTCTGCGAGGGGGAAGCCAAATCCGCTATTGCACATTGCCTTGGACGCCACCACGGGGAAAACGCTGACTATTAATAACCAGAGAAACCTGGTTATTTTTCCACTTGTTGGCCAATCGCCACCCGATCCGAACCTAAAATAGACGAAGCGTGGAAGGGGCTCGTGTTCCTGGTCGGCCGTGTTGTCGTGATGGAGACCGCCGGCGGTCCTGTGGGAGAGAGAGCACGAGCTAAAGAGAGGCGACAGAGAGCGAATCCCTCATCTCGCAGGGTGAAAAGGCACCCTGGAGCCTTGAAGAAAATCCCTTCTCCGGAGGAAATCCATCACTCTGCTGCTTTGTGCTCTTCACCGCAAACTCTTCTCCAAAATATGCAAAGAAAATGGAATACTGGAAGTGAAGCCGAGGTGAAAATATAACTGGAACTGAGTTTGTGGAAGGAAGGAAATCGGCCCGACCACAACGTGTATATGCGGGAAAATGTTGTGTGAAACACGGCAAAAAGTTATCAGGGAATTACGAAGGTGTTCATTGTGTGTATGTAAGGGCGTGTGTGTTCGTGCCGGTGAATGGAACTTGAGTTCTCTGTCAGCAGCGTGTCACATCTTGTCTTGCACGTACGAGCAGAAGTTGTTGGAAAATTTGCTGCGTGCATCTGCCTTAGGCGTGACATAATGACAAAAGGGCCGGTGGCAAACTGGCAGGCAGGTCTGGCAAGCTACTGAACCGGGCCTGTCACTGTCAGCGCAACACGGAGCTCAAGTCAAACGTATCAGTACAACCCCCTAAAAACCCCAACGTAACCACCAAGGGGTCCATCTTCATAAAGTTCTACTTCAAATGCTGGTGAAATGTTTACAAAGATACCAAGTGTCAGGATGCATTCTGGGCAAATATGCAAAAATAAATAAATAAATAACACAAGGACATGAAATAGAATCTAGTTTAAAATCATAAAGGTTCCTATCAGACTTTGGTTTGTTTGGATCTGAACTTCTTCTGCTCCTGTGCCATGCTGTTTACTTAGTTACTAATGGGCAACTAATGCTGCAGGAATGGCCACTAAAGCTCTCTAAAGTCCTTTCAATAACAATAAAGAGAGTTTCTGTTTGCCTTACAGAATGCTCAATTACCAATGAAAAGAAATTACGTTAAAAATCGTCTAAAAAAAAAATTTGACTGTTGTTTGGATTAAAAACAATAGTTGAGCAAAGTAAACTTGAGGAGTGGCACTGATGGTGAAACAGAACAGAGGAAAACTAAGAACAGTGAGATGTGAAATCTTTCCTTCGGGGAAAAACGTTGCAAAAGGAATGTGATGTTTGATGCTCATATTTCTCCAGAACTGCGATGATTCCGTCCAGAGGAAACTCAAGTGAAATCTGGAGATCAGATTACCATACAGGGAGAGCTTCCACTGCTTCTATTCTGTTCTATTCTATTCTATTTACACTTTCACTCCTACTAAAATGACAGAAAGAACAACACCAAAAGAATCCAGAAAAGCAAATGATAGAAAAAAAAAGGGCTCACATTGATTGGATCCTGAGGTCTGAAATCTCCACGGCCATGATCGTTTCTTTGGAGGGGGTAGAAACCACACGCCTACACAGTAAGAGCTATTTAGCAGTTAAGCAAATAAAATGTACAAGGCAGGCAGCTTATGACAGAAGACAAATCACTACAGAAGCGGTCGGGTATACTTCAACACAAAAGGCAAAACCTGCCCAACTGCATTCACGAGCGTTAACACTCTTATCTCCTCTGCCTGAATAAAAACTATGAAGGTGGGAACTGATATCCAACCGGCAGAAAATCAGCAGGACGACAACGCGCTGGAACACTGAGGCGGATACACATTTTGCTGCGAATATTTTGATTCGTATCTGAAATAGACTTATTATGTTTTGTATTTTTTGTTTACAGTCGTAGGTTGAAGTGGTGCGTTTAAACGCGTGACATCCAAAAAGTTGCAGACGCCCTCAATTCTATCCGATTCTTTTTTTTTAAAACATCAGTGTTTTCTTGTCAGGCTATTTCCTCTGTAAACATGAGGCGGAGTGCAGAGAGGGGGGCAAGGTTTTTGCATCTTTTATTGTATTGCAGTTGTGCATACACGTGCATACTATTGCAAGAAAGATGAGAGAGAGAGAGAGAGAGAGAGAGCTCAGTGACTTCCTGACCTCGTCATCCAAAAACAACACGTGGTTTAGAATCAATAACTACAAGAAAAGATTCAGTTCACTTTTCTGAAAAGCTGCTTTGTTATCAACCCGATTCTTTGCATCAGCTTCCGATTCAATTGTCACCCCGCTCAAAAAGACAGGTGCCAAGCCATAAATAGTTAGTGTGAAAAATGATGCAACCCAGGTTCATGCATCTGGAAATTGTGCCCTGCTGACTTTGATGATGTGTGAAGCCACTACAAACACCTGAGGGGGACTCTCCCTCCTGCTGCTAATGCTGCCACTAAAGCAGAAAGAAATGGAAAACCAAATGCATCTAAAAAGACTCAAAGTGTCAGTCTGAGGTCTAGACTGCCCTCTCCTCACAAACGAGAGTCTGCTCTGGTCTCCGAATCCACCTACGTGTTGTTTCAGAACTTACTCATGTCACTTCAAAGCGAAGTGAGGCGGGAGCAGGGAAACCGTAATCTGTGTCTGGCTGGCAGCACCCCGGCCATGTGTCTGTGATTTTTTTTTGTTTGATTTCTCATCTAAATTTGGGGAAACTGCCGCACTGTTTTAAGAAAAGCGTCAGGTCAACCTGAGGTGAGGCTGAGGAGGAGGAAGCGTACGCTCTGATGGCAACACAGGCACAAACACACAAACACACACACACACGCACACTAGTGTGCTAGTGAGGGTTTTAACTTTGATACCCTTATGCACAGGTACAAAAATTAAAGCACAAAAGTCTACTATGCTAATACTCAAATACAGAAAAACACGAAAAAAGCATAGAATAGCTGACTGATAAGTTCTGAGCCTGGCAGCTGTTTGTGGAAGCCGCAGAATTTCCTTCTTTTACCCAAACTGAGAAGTGTAGTATTGACTATGCAGATGTTATAATGACTTATAATGACTTGTGAGCCTGCACACATCATTGTCACCTTGGCTGCCATCCATGATTGCAGCTTTGAATTATTTAACACACCAAAGGCCTTATCTGCCAACAGCCTATCAGGTGACACGCCATCAGTAGGCTCAGAACTTATCAATCTCTCTTATGCACATTGATTTCCATCTGACTGTATATACTTTTATTCTGTCGTCTTTATAGCGGCTGATCTTTGCAGTGATATTCTTGTCGTTTTTACGGCGTGCTGTATCTTTCATATCGAGCGAAATTCTTTGATCAGGTGAATAAAACAATTAGATAAGATCTGAAGATAAGAGATGAGTCACATGACCTTTTTTGCAACTCAGGAGACTCCCCTAGAGACTAGGTGCTCTGGGGGGAGGGGGGAGCTGAAAGGTGCGAACCTCTAATACGACCTTAAGTGGGACTCCGTGTTGTTGTTATCTAAACGCACAGAGGAAACAGACAGTCGATTCAAAGGATTCACCTCCCAACAGACAAACTGTGGCATGCAGAAACACACACGCGGATTTGTTGGTTCCTTCTGACAGCAGAATAAACATCACGCACACACACCGACACAGATACACACAGACACACACACACACACACAGTATGAATTAGACCACAGCGCATCTTCATTGTCTACTCACAGACACCTACACCCACACTCAGACCGAGT
>OMNV01006739.1:0-10240 GCA_900303265.1 Brotula barbata
GTTATGTTGTTAACTGTGCACGTTGGGGTTTCCCTGCTGTTACCTAGCAGCGCTTGTTAGCCCAGATACTTAATATGCCAGAGGGAGAGAGAGAGAGAGAGAGTGGGGGGACACAGTGAAGTAAGTAACTATGCAGAATGTCTAATTTGTGGATATACTGTCAGATGTGTGATAGGAAAAGGAACAATCGCCAAACTAAGTGATTGTAAAGAGTATAATCAGCAACTCAAAGAGACGTCGATCCGTACGCTGGGTTGGGATGAAGAGCAGACGTCCACAGAGGAAAGAGAGGGAAAGAGGCAGCAAGTTTTTATCCACCCACCCTCCATATCTGCTTATCTTCCAGGCTGTTATCACAACATCATATCTATTTACAGCTATGCAGAAAAAAACCCAATTTCATCCAAGTTCTGATGACTGCTTGGGCTTTGATGGTATAGAAAACTGGAACGTATGTACTTCAAAATACTGTACTTCACTATGATGTGAAAGCATGTCGCGGGGGATGTTTGCTGCCTATTTAAGATGTACTAGCTTCATCAAAAACTGAGATCTAAGTTGTCACGGGCAGTATTTTACTGTGTTTATAATGCTACATTTACCGTGCCCGCATCCTGGTCATGATTTGGTTCGCAGCCCGGCTTTGTCACAGCTCAGTAATTGGCTGCTGGGATGCAGAGGCATGACGGTGGAGGAGATGAGACTGTTGAGGGGAGGTTTACACACACCGAGATAGCGACGCGCGGGCATCAAAAATCTCAGCGCCACTTCTGAAATCGTATGAAATCATCTTTAGGATTAAATACATGCGAGGCTTTGCCGAATGTTTGGAAATGGAGTTTTTTGGATTTCCCTGTGTTTATGTGAGTGCGTGCATGGGTGTCTTCCTGAGTGGATGTGTGCAGAGACGTACGTGTGCACATGCAACCCGAAGAGCTATTTTCTCTTGAACATAAAACAAAAGAGCTTCTTAATCCTTCCAAGGTGCGTGGCTGGCTCCCCTTGAAGGTTGTAATGCCCCTTTACTAGAGCAGTTAAAACACTCAGGCAATAAAGGAGGAAAGAAAGCGAATCGTCACTGAAAAGATCACACACATACTTGGCATTTGTCCAGGAAGTACTCAAAATCGTTACTTCTGCTCAGCGGGGCCGAATGGGGCTTTCCATGGTTACAGGCCAAGCTGACAATTTTACCCTGCACACGATCTGAAAACTTGTTTATCTGAAACCAGGGTGCAGCTGTCAAGTTGTGGCAATTAGCAGAAATCACGAAAATGCCTTATTATGGAAACTAAGTGGTATAAAAAATGAACACGTCTGTGCCAATAGGTCTAATGTGATAAAATCTGTCTATATAAAATCTGACAATTTATAATAAACGCTTGTAATTAGTTTACGGCTATGACATTGTCATAATGTCCTCATTTGATAAGTAATCCGAAATTATTTGTACGTCACGTCGCACTTTTCAGGTGGTTTTGCTTGTTGATGTCAAATAAAGATGGATTGTAGGAGCACAATGCATTGTGGGAAACTAGATTGTGAATTTAAGAAATTCGCTGAAATTGCAAGAGAGCTGACCAATATTTCAGACGTGTCACGTGTCGATCCAACGGCCTAATCTCTCAATTTTATGTCATTTGTACAAATAATTTGGCCCCCTGGTCTAAAAATCTGAGAATTAGTTGCCATTTGCCAAGTCGAGGATAAAAATAGACAGTCTGCTATCAACTGAGCAAAATACTTCGAGTTACCAAAGCTTCAACCCTAATTTCACAAAATCCTTGAATGTATCAAAATGAGAAATTTTCAGATGTCTTCCTTCAATCCAAGAAGAAGTAAGCAAATAAGTAACCCACATGCAAACACATGAATAAATGAATGAATGAATGAACGAATGAATGAATGACCGAATAGTGATCAGTAGCAGCAGCGTGGGAGTGAGGTCTGTCTGAGCGTCTTTGAAAAATGACGAGTAATACGAAGTACGCAAATTGAATATTGACTCTTAAACGTAGAAAGAACACAGCTGGGCACAATCCAAGTCACATTACACATATCTTCTAATTAAGATGCAGATTGTAGAGGAACACATGAAGGGAAAACAACAATGTACCTGCCCACCATCTCGCCTCATTAAACATCCACACAACGCCCACTGTTAACAACGGCAAATTCCACGTACGAGCCCAGCGGGAGCCACGGGTTGGAGTCAAGTGTGTTGTGCAGAACCAGGGTCGGCCAGGGTAGTCTGCTTGGAGTGTGAGGGGGTGGCGGTGTCGGAGGTACGCTGCGCCTGTTGTGCTCCGAGTGTATGAGATGTGATTAACTTAGCAAAACTGTATTTATTAAGGCAAAGATGCACACAGGACCCAGGACACAGGACACAGGACACAGGACACAGGACACAGGACACAGGACTGTGACATTTCATGCACTTTGTAAAATAACAGTGACAAAGACAAAATGAAGACAATATGAAGACAATATGGAGACAATATGAAGACAATATGGAGACAATATGGAGACAGTAACACTACACTCACTCTGCACGGGCAATGTGCATTGATCGAAGGGATCATAGGGAGATAAATATTTCAGGATGGACATCAACGCATCAAACATTTCTAAAACAATGCATCAGTGGGACTGCGAAAAACCACATTGTTGATTTTTATAATGTGGGCAGATATAAATATTTGATGAATACTTAATGTTCAAGGAGCCCTATTTGGACTTCTTCGTTTTTTATCAAAGAGAATCCAGTGATCCAGCAGTATTAAAGCTGGATCAGTCCATCTAATATCATGCAGATGTCATACCGTGGTTATCATCGGAGATGTGCCCGTCCCACATTTGTCCGTGATTTCATCGAAAGGATCGGCCGCTGAGCTTTGCTGATAGAAGTGGGGGACGTGGGCAGCACGCGGGTCTGGAACAAGCGGGTCAGGAGCATTCATCCTGTTCTAGTTATTCCATGTCCAGATGTATATCAAAATGTCAAATTGACAAAGCAATTTCTGTCACAACAGAAGCCATTATCAGGTGCACTGTCAAAAAGGATGAGTCACTTTTGTCACATAATGTGTCTGGTTTGGACGCGACACATTTGTGCTACTTTTCAACACGACAAATGTCAATAAGAAGCATTCTTGTTATTTCTAAGTGTCAAAATGAAACAATAACCTGGTGACTAATTCAACGTTTATTCACCAAACACATCAGTCTGGATCAGCACTAACAAGTCACAGCTCGATGTTTGACAGAGAATGTTTTCACGGTTATGGCTGTAGGCGAGTCGCTCACACGTAAACACACATACACTGTACTAACCCACTTTTTTTGTCACGCACAACAACTGCACGCAGGCACACAAACACAACCTCAGGCTGACAAACCGTCTTGGGACTTTAAAGAGGAATGGTTTCTCCTGTTCTGTCTCGGTGCATTATGGGAAAGAGATGGATGAGGAGGTTTGTCATGTCCCTCGAGGAGTCACTCACTCCTTCAGTGAGTTGGTTGGGGATTAAGGCTCTGATTTGGGGTGAATATTAAGGGCATAGATTGTCAAGGAAGGAGGATTTAAGGGTTAAAATAAGATATACAATAGGTTTAGGTTTGCATCAAGGTCAAGTGTGGCTGCCGGTGTGTGTGTGTGTGTGTGTGTGTGTGCGCATGTGAGCGCTCCTCACATGTCGATTTCTCACTGCCCCTCGGTTTGTGTGCGCGCTCCGCATATAACAACAGCGTACACGTGAGTGTGGATGTGTGTCATGAGTCACTACCAGTGGCTTACATCCAGATAATCTGCAGTCTCTCTGAATCATCTGGGATTTATTCACTTTGCATGTTTGCCATAGTGGACATTAATCAGAGATCAACCTTCTCATCAAAGTGAAGGGCTTGGGTTCTGTTCTGATGCCCCGGAGGGTCTATGTGTATCGTATGCCTCCAGCCTCCAGCATGGCGTCACGCAGGCGTTAAGGAAGATGTTTCAAAGGAGATGTGCCAAGTATCTCAAGAGGAAAGTAAAATCAGGTAATTTCCATATCCATATAACACATGTTACTATATATAGCAACACAAGCACATGCATGCAGTCAGACTACCAGTGAGCTTCTTTGAAAAAGGGGAGGAGTTCCCATCTTTACAAAGACACGGGGACAGCGTTCAACTCAACAGATAATGGCTCCACATCAGCGGTTTTCAACCTGTGGTCTGTGGCCTCCTGGTGCTCCGTGGAGGTATTGTAGCTGGTCCCTGACTGACTGTCGTGATGCCAGAAGCAGTTGACATTTTTATTCTTTTTGTTTGTAGATTTTTTTTGTTTTGTTTTGTTTTATTTCTTGTTTGAGGATAATCAAATCCATCCGTGTAGAACTTAATCCAGGAGACTTTTACAATTACAAATACAACTCCAACCCCCACTGTGACAGTCGATTTTCCACTCTGGCATACGGGAAGAATAAATACAGTTAGAGACTGCAGACAAATGGACGTGAGACTGTCTCTGTCCAGAACTGGACTGCAGTCTCATCCCTTGTCCCCACCCCCCACCATCAACGGTCCCTAGGCGAGTCAGGAAGGTGGTCCAGGGGACAAACTAGTTAGGATACCCCTGCTTTCAAACATATGCCCATAATTAACAACACGTTTCCATCGATCCATCAATTTATTGTGATAAATGGTTGTATCAAATCATTACTTTGGGGAACCCAAGGTGTTCCCAGGCCAGATGGGACAGATAATCCCTGCTGTTTGTTCTGGATCAGCCCTTGTCATCACAGTTGGCTGTGCCTGGAATATCTCCCCAGGCAGGCAGACACTGAGGGGGAATCCAGACCAAATGTCCTTAAAGTTCTGTACTAAGCAGAGGTTTGAACCTCAGCATCTCTCGCAATTTTTCCCTAAACGATACAAACAAAGAGGACCTGGAGTCCAAGAGGAGATACAGAACAGGGAGCTTCCTCCAGTGCCGTAAAGTTACCGTTTCTACAGTGAAATTGTTTGGTTTACTTGGGCAAGTAGGAACTGTGTTGTTTGGACTCTGAAGCAACCAAGTACCAGATCCTGAAAATTCAAGTTTTGGTGCACGTCCAAGTTGGCTACGAAAGCGGTTTGTTAGGAAAGAGGTTGTAATCTGAACTAGCCGCAAAAAACCTGAAAAGCAACTATTTGGCAGACGGTAAAAAACGTGGGCCGTAACAGAATGAAGTCTGGATCAATTCTTACGTTCAGGATTTCCACATGGATTCATAGCCGGCATGAACACATTCCACACATGACTGCGGTGAGCAAACACACACAGACCGGGCGGAGGATTTTAGGTTTGTTATGCTGTCGTATTCAACCAGTCTGGGTGACACAGCAGACATTTTAGTTTTATTTTTTTTGACACAGCTCTGCAGCGTGGCCTCCTGTGAGGAAGAGCGTGACTCCATTCTGCGTAGCGTCGACCCCACAACATCTCTGACCTTCTGGGTCTGCTTACAAAGTGTCTACAAAGGTCTCCTATGACTTTTACGATCCCCCTTTCACTCATGCGTGCACACGCTCGACCTTAATGAACCAATTAAGGAGCTCCAAGAAGCTGTGGATGCAATTGCATTCCAATTAACGTACACCAGATGGTATTACTTATTAATTCCCCATAGTTTCATTGTTGAATATGCGCTAATTAATTATAAGGGCTGCCGTAATATTTGGGAAGTAAAACTCGTAGAAAGAATGTAGAGCTGTTCAAGATGTGCTAATTATGTTTTGGGGTGGTATGTTGTTCGGAGACTCACGAGACAAATGTTAGATTTGCTTTAAGACACGAACACGAAAACAGAAAGGCACGCATAATCATATTCACACACACACACTTTTAAACGGGATTCTCCAGATGTGGCGGTAGTCTTTTCTGTGAACGACACTAAATGTGGCAAGAGAGAGAATCAGATCCTTTTTTTCGTTTTCTTTGTTATGTTTTTTGTGTATTTCACCACTTTTTGACTAAGAGCAGCGGTTCGTGCCACGACATGCTGCTTCTGTGTGTCTGTGTGTGTATGTGTTTATGTGATGATTCTATGTACAGGGGTCAGTGGGCGGTGGAGCAGTGGGGGTTATACTACCTCAAAGTTACACTTGAGTAAAAGTACAGGTCTCATTTAAAAACTGACCCATCAGCAAACGTAGATGAGTAAAAGGCGTCTGAGTAATCTCTCGTCCTCTCAGGATCATTTATACCTTATGATCGTCTTCAGATGAATAAAATAATAATCCCAGCCAACACTCCACATGTCATTAAAGGTAAATATCGACCATATCTTACGTGAGGAAAAACAGTTACCAATCACTTAAGATTAGCTTTCCAAACTTTATTTACAAATGAGCTCTATGTAGTGCTCAGTTTGCACCTCACATTTATTTACACAATATTCTATTTATACACAAAATTCTATGATAGAAGTTCTTTTGTATTGACTCACAAACCTGTAAAAGAATAGGTTTTCTTTCAGCTGCGTATTGAAGTAATAACCGGCTAGAATATTTACGCTCCACTGAAGCACATACTTTTTGTCACTTTTTCAGTTCTTTAGGTCTCCCAAAGTGTTGAGAAGTGCAGTAAAGATGGGAAAGCTACGGTTTAGACTTCCCTTTTTTTTTTTTTTCGGTCACAGTTTACTTAGGTTTAAGAGCTTAAGGTTTAACAAGGTTTTAAATAAAAGAAGGAAGGTCCTTTCAGGGAATCGCAGTCCTTCAACATGGAAATCTACTTAAGTGATTTCTCAGTGAAAGCCTGGAGTAAACCAAAATGAAAACGTACAAACTATGAACCCATGGGTTCTATTTAAGTCCTACAGACTGTTTGGGCTCTCTGAAACGAGCCGTGACAATCTGACAAGAATCATAACTAAACCTTTGTTCAATGGAAGACGTTGGTCCCGTATTGTGCAGTTTGACACAAACAACCTTCGTTCAAAATGTGACACATAGTGAACTCACTCATAGAATGCCAGTCATCCCACACAGAGGGAAGAGGCGGCTCATTTATGAATGAGTGCAAAAGGAGAGAATCCGAAGCCCTCTTTGCAGGTTCTAGCGTCGGAGAAAGTCGTGCCGTTAAAAGCATCTTCATGCTGTTTATGACGAGCTCTTAGCACATAGCTGTAGAGGTACGTAGCTCCAGAGGCACACACCCCCGCTCACAAACGATAAACCCCTGGATGTAAACATTCTATACGTGTGTGATGAACATACATTTCCATGCACACATGCAGGGTAATTTATAGAAAGAGAACAATGGTGTATTGTGCAGAGCATAGTGTGCGGGCACCATTAGTTGTAAATAAGGCATTTTGTTTGGTTCTGCATCTCATTACTAAGCGCAGCTGATTTTCATCTCGTAGTTAACTGCAGGTTAACGGCGTCCGACGCTTATTTCACATTTTCCTTAAACATTTCCTCTCTTTCTCTCTCTGCTCAGGTGTGGATATCCTGAAATTGGTGGCAGCCCAGGTGGGCAGCCAATGGATTGACATCTATCAGTCGCTGGCCAACGCCACGGAGCGCGAGGTGGCCGCCTTCTCCAACGCCTACTCGTCCGATCACGAGCGGGCCTACGCGGCGCTGCAGCACTGGACCATCCGGGACACCGACGCCAACTTGGCCAAGCTGATCAACGCGCTGCACCGACAGCGACGCATCGACGTGGTGGAGAAGATTCGCTACATCATGGAGGACAATCCACAGGTAGAATGGATGAAAGAAGAGAGAGAGAGAGAGAGAGAGAATGTTTATTGAGTGGGCGTGTCTTTACTTGAGTCGTCTTTTCACTTAACTTCCATGTTTCCCTGTTTGGAAGATATCTCTTGCTAGATATATGCTGCTGACATCTAATTGGTTGCCCAACTTCATGTTCAAACAAGTTATTTTCTCACGATAACGGATTGAATTATCATGAGAAAACAACATTTGTTCTCTCGAGATAACAAGATATTTGGGGATGTTTGTATGTCCAGGCCTAAATGTGTAGTTTTGTTTCTCTGATTAACTTTATTAGTATGAGGAAACAACCTTTCGTTTTCGTGGAATAACGAGATAAATTAACCCGTTATCACAAGAAAACAAGCTTCGTTACCTTGCGATAACCTCATTAAAAAAATAATTGCAAGCACGGCTGTTCTTGGCTTCCGTAATCACACTAAGTTAAAAATGACAAACTTAAATTTCTACAGTTCCGTTAATTCCAGGCGTGTTTTACAAAAGCACGGCTTTTTGCCACCCTGGTTTACAAAAATTTGACACTGCCCCCCAGTGGACACGTGAATGTTTGCACGAGTACAAAGAAAACAGGTGCAGATGTCTCTGAAGGACATCGTGTACAGATGGAGAAGCAGAACCAGACCCCACACACGAGTCTGTCTTCATACCGCAATCACACACAAAAATCCTTCATCGCCATCCACTTTCCGTCATCCCTCTGTTCTAACGTAACACTGATTGACATCACGGCGGTCCGTGTGCCCTTCGCTCCTGTCTCCAAGGTCAGAAGGACACAATTAAAGTCTTGTGCGGGACTTATCTAAGCTCGGTGTCTCAGCCCAAGTTTTCCCTGTCGCCACTGCTTAATAACCAGGATATGATCTCTGGTGATATTTTATCCTCTTCTCACTTTTGAATCAATAGCTGATAATAAACTGTTTCAGAGCACACCGAGAACATAATGTACCGGGGACAGGAAGTGAATGCACGAGGATGAACCTGGACTAATGGACTAAGGAGGAACAGATGACCCTTTGTATTCATGGGGTTTATTTTGCTGTTGTTATCTGTGAAATCTTTGGATTAAATTCAGCTGTTTATCAGACAAAAAAACTCACCCTCAGTCAGTGTGCACACACCACAGTCTAAATTCAATAATCTAGTCTTGTTGTTTTTAAAACACAGCGTTAAACAGAAAGATGCACTGAATTTGAACAATTTGAGTGAGATATCGATGGGTATAAAGGTCCGTGTCAGTCAGTATGAGTTCTCACAGCAGGTCGACGTGACTCACTTATGGGAAAATGTAAATGTGACTGTGACAGAACAGCAACGTATGACTCCGAATATCGATCACGCAGCACGAAGAACATCTCGGTATCGACGGCAGGCCGGAGAGAACGACTTGGCGTCGTCAGATGTCTGATGCAGGGTTCTATTTTCATCCCACCAGATTGTGTGCTGCAGACTAAAACGTTGTCGCCCTATAACATATACACGTGCATATAACACGGTAACAGTTCAAATTTGAGCATAAATTCATATTTAATAGAGAGATGGCTGTGACCGCCGGCTTCTTTCCCTCTCCGTCTATATAAATAAGTGACAAAGGAGCGGTTAGATAACTCGGCGTGGTGTGGTTTGTCTAATGAATGGATCATGGAGACTGCAGCAGATAGAGAATCATGGCAGACAGAGGGAGAGGCTGCTGTTCACCAGATATGTAATCAATTAGCAGGAAAGATACAAACTCCTGATCCTGTGTGTGTGTGTGTGTGTGTGAGAGAGAGAGAGAGAGAGGGGGCGTAGGGTTCATCCTGGCCCAGACACTCAAGGCTAATATATATATATATACAGTATATTTACTATAATATGTACATTCATCGGGCTAATGGGGACGTTCAAAAGCGGTGACTCTGCAAATACTTGGCCAAGTGCTGAGAACGATGATGGCCTCCCAGGCTTTCCAATCCGTTTTTGGAACAAAAACCTTTGAAGTAATTGGAATTTTAAGAGGGCCCGTGGGCAGGAAACAGTGACATCCCCTAAATTATCAGCCTGTGTAGCAGGGTGAGTGAGTGAGTAATTGATTGAGAGAATAAGGGAGTGAGTCAGTGAGAGAATGAGGGAGACGGTCAGTGAGTGAGTGAGAAAGAGAGAGAGAGAGAGAGTAAGTGAGTGAGTGAGTGAGTGAGTGAGAGAGTGAGTGAGTGAGTCAGTGAGAGAGTGAGTGAGTAATTGATTGAGAGAATAAGGGAGTGAGTCAGTGAGAGAATGAGGGAGACGGTCAGTGAGTGAGTGAGAAAGAGAGAGAGAGAGAGAGTGAGAGAGAGAGCGAGAGAGGGAGTGTGTGAGAGAGAGAGAGAGTGTGTGAGTGAGTGAGAGAGAGAGAGAGAGAGAGAGAGGGTGAGAGTGATTGAGAGAATAAGGGAGTAAGTCAATCTGTGAGAGAGTCAGTGAGTGAGTGAGTGAGTGGCTTATATGAAGTAAG
>OMNV01006739.1:10260-30736 GCA_900303265.1 Brotula barbata
TGAGTGAGTGAGAGAGTCAGTGAGTGAGAGAGTGAGTGAGTAATTGATTGAGAGAATAACGGAGTGAGTCAGTGAGAGAATGAGGGAGTAAGTCAGTGAGAGAGTGAGTGAGAGAGTTAGTGAGTCAGTGAGAGAGAGAGAGAGAGAGAGAGAGGGTGAGAGTGATTGAGAGAATAAGGGAGTAAGTCAATCTGTGAGAGAGTCAGTGAGTGAGTGAGTGAGTGGCTTATATGAAGTAAGATGAGCATTCAATCATCCTCTCATGAAGAACAGATTGATCTGATCATCATATCTGCCGCAACAACAAATATAAGATTTGAGACCTATACAACCATCCATTCATTCATTCATCCACCCATTCATACTGGTAAAGTAAAATACAACATTGTGGAGATGGAGTCCTCACTTTGTTTGATGTCTGTGTAGGTGTACTTTGTCCATATCCCAACGGGCCTCATCTCCTTTTGGACCTCCTGAGGTGGAGGAAACTTGATAAATTTAATTATCCATTATAAACATTGAATTGGTGTTGCTGGTTAAGGGTCCCACTTCCCATGAGATAAAGATTTGTTGATTCCTGTCTAGTTGTTGATGACTAATTGGACATGATTTTTTGATTGTGTGTGGCCTCTGTGTTGGATTTAGTCAGAGCAGACAGGCTAAATTTAAAAGCTTTTCCACAGCTTTTCAAAGACAATTCTACAAATAAAGCCCAAAGCACATCAAGACTAGTATAAACAGTAATAATCATTTTCCATCCCTGCCACAATAGTGCCCGATCGAATCCATTTTCCGCCTTAATTGCGTGTTTATGACTCAGGTCCTATGTTTTGCAGTCTCGTCCGTAACGAGACCCAGAAGATACAAAAACACGAACGCATCCATTACTTTCTGGAGAAAACACAAATTTTCCTGGAATTTGCGATGATTCACTTAGGCAGGCCCAACAGATGAAATGTCATAGATGAATGAGTGAGGAAACTAAACCTGCAGTGAGAGTGCCCAGATTTTATCCACAGAGGGATTCACCACCGAGGTCCCTGTCCTCACCGCTTCTTACTTAATGACTCGTTGTCTGTTCTGAGATGAATTACAGCCGATTGAGATTTTTACAGTAATTAACCAAAAAAAAAATCCCCTGTGCCTTTGTCTGTGCCTTGCTGTGGTCATGGAGGTCTGTGTGTGTCTCTGAATGTGTGTGTGTGTGTGTGTGTGTGTGTCCGTGAGGCCCTTGTGTTGTGTTCTAGATCATTTTATGAATGCATCCTAACTTTTGATTGTCAGTAGAATTAAAAATAAAACTTAATGAAAATAGACCCATTGGCGTTTACATCAGAGATTAAGGGATGAAATGGAGACGGGCCCTTTAGCAAAGCGCCTGAACCAACTAGAGGATGGGGTTTGCTAGGGTTCTAAGTAATTCTTATATCCAAGTGTACCTAGTGCCACTTTGGGTGTCTTTGTTTTTTTATAACGCGGATTCACCTCTGCATTCATCATCTCTGTCCAGGTTTAGTTCCTTGTTCTGTTCAGACTTTGACTGTGTATCTCGGCCTTCAAATTGTTTGTACGTCCTTTCATCCTCCTCATTCAGTTTTTTATTATAGTCTACTAAAGTATGACTTACTTGGAAGGAATCTTATGTGTTATATAGATTAAAACAGTTAGTTAATAAACAGTACTTCGTCATCCAAAGGTCAATAGGAGAAGGTCGTGGTTGTGTGGCAAAAATGAACACCAACATTGATCATTGTGATCATTGTCACTGTGACACAATAAGCATGAGTTCAACACTCAGATATCTTCTGATTGCAGTAAATAAGTAATCAAAAGTATGAATCCGCTTCCTTCTTTTCTCCTGATGTGGCTAAATTTCTCAGTGTTTTTTGTTTTTCTGCTCTTATAATGTGTGTCAACTGTGTCTTTGCCACAATATATGTTTCTTTGTTTGTGTGTGAGCGTCTGTGTGTGCCTATATTACATGGCATCTATGTATGCAGGCCTTTGTGAGTGAGTGAGAGAGAGAGAGAGAGAGAGAGAGTGCACTTGTTTGTGAAGTATAACGTAAGTTGTGTCACGTTGCGGCCTTCTGACGTGGATGCTATGGAATAGACAAAGTAACCTCCAAATGACCTTGACTGCTGTGACCTTTAGGTCTTACTGGGCTCGTGCTCTGAAAAACAAAATGTGCTCCTCTCATGATCTCATCCCCAAACCAGTCACTACTGGTTCAAATCACAGGTTCATTACCACACTGAGGGGAGAGAGAGGGAGAGGAGAGAGAGAGAGCAAGACAGAAAAAGAGCAAAACAAGACACACACACACAGAGAGAGAGAGAGAGAGAGATGATGTAGGGAGGGATTAAAGAAAGGATTAGGAGTAGGATTGAGGATCAAAAGAAGAGAAATGTGGAAAGAAAACAGCAGGGAAGGAGGATACAGAAGACAAAGTAGTTATGAATGATGAAGTCGTACGGTAGAAGTATATGGAAAGCACTGAGGAGGAAATGCTATAAAGAAAAAAATGAGAATGAAAAAATGTTGGAAGAGGGACAACAGAGAGAGAGACAGAGAGAGAGAGACAGAGAGAGAAAGTCTGTGCTTTGGGACAACAATGATGAATTCAATGCTAATGCATTCTGTGGGCAACAAATACCAGGCTTGTGTGAATATGTGTGTGAATGTGTGTGTGTGTGTGTGTAAAAGACAGAGAGAGCGAGAATAAGTGTGTATACTTTTATTTTTCAGACACTAATATTTTTTTCCTCCCTCTTTCCCCCCACTATCGATCATTGTCCTCCTCCCTCTTACTTCCATCTCTCCTTCCTCTTCTTCTTACCTTTGTCTCTCCTGTTTCCTCCCATTTAACCCCCTTCCTCCCCCTTCCTCACCCTCTGCCCCATCCTTTTCCCTCCAACCCACCCTCCGTTTCCACCTACAGTTTGACATCACCCAGCTGGTGAGCTCAGTGAATGTCAGCCAAAGCCTCAGTCCCATCCACAAGCCCCTGGAGTCTCCCAGCAGCGTCGGCAGCAGCGGCAGCAGCAGCGGCACCAGTGGTGGCGGAAGCGTGGGCGGGGCGAGCGGCGTGGGGGTAGAGCAGTCGCCAATGGAACGCATGAAGGGCTTCTTTCCTGACGAATCAGAACCTCTGCTTCGCTGTGACTCCACCTCCAGCAAAGACTCAGCCCTCAGCAGGAACGGTTCATTCATTACCAAAGGTGAGGAGAGGGGTACGGCTGCTACGGGATCAAACCTGGGACGTTTTAGTCACAGGACTCTAATTGGGAGAATAGAATAGAATAGAATAGAGTAGGGTAGGGTAGGGTAGAATAGAATAGAATAGAATAGAATGATTTGACACATCAGATGTCATGTCAGATTCTACTAGTGCCCCCACCTGACCAAAGTAGGGAACTGCAACTGATGGTTTGGGAAAACCGCTTAATTGAGACAGTGATTGATCTAAGATTATCTCAGATTTCCTAGTTTCTTTCCATGATCAAAATCTTTGTACCAATCATTAAAGGTAGAGCATACATGATCACTGATAGTAATTGATAACTAATATTTGTGATAATTGTCTGCACATCATTCATCTAATACGCAGACAAAACAAGTTAGCTAAAAACAGGGTCCATCAGGCTCCTAAATTAAGTGAGCAGCAACTGAAATAAAATCATTCTTCTGACTGTTTTGGTAAGGCTGCTTAAATTGTATGATATTCCGTGTGATTTAAAAAATGCCTTTGAAGAGCTGTTGATGAGTCGGATTATGGGATCATTCCTCTTTGTCAGGGCAATTTAATCTTCTCAGAATTCGAATGTGAGTAGAATCATATTTCAAACCCTGAGCATTTGAGTCAGACAGCAATATGTCTCCCACAGTCAGACATGCGTTCAAACATGCGTGACACTGACACCATGTGGCCAGTCTGAGTATTACAGTTAATCTGAAACCTGTTGCATGTCCATTGTTTAAATGTAATTTTATCTTTTTTCTTCTTCAGATGGATAATTTGTGCAACGATTTGTAATTTTAGCCAACTTAAGACGTTGGCTCTTTTTTTTACTAATACATGTGCATTTATGCATTTATGTAATTTTGTCTCTTGTACTTGTTTTAATGTATTTACATGCTTTCATACAAAGAAGCGACTGTAACTTCTCTCAGAAATACACAGTTTCCTGACATTTTCTGTTAAGAATCTGAAAAAGACAAAACCCCACAAATTTTGTATATGAATAATGTAATTTACATTGACTAACTTCTCCGGTGAAATACTGCCTGAAAGACTGTCTTCTTTCACCCTTTCCAGAGAAAAAAGACACCGTGCTCCGGCAGGTGCGTCTGGACCCGTGCGACCTGCAGCCCATCTTCGACGACATGCTGCACATCCTGAACCCTGAAGAGCTGCATGTGATTGAGGAAATCCCAGCTGCTGAGGACAAGCTGGATCAGCTGTTTGAGATAGCTGGGGTGAAAAGTCAGGAGGCCAGCCAGACGCTGCTGGACTCCGTCTACAGCCACCTTCCTGACCTGCTATAATGGAGAAAGGAGGGAGAATCACATCGAAGGGAATCAGCATCATCTGCACCAATCCAACGGAATGCCAAGGGGAGCCACGATTCACTTCTGGATTTGTAAGATCTGGTGACGAATGATGTGCTGTTTCTTGGGTTGAATGTTTGATCTGATAATGTGACCCCATGTCACTTTACTTTGAGCTTGGTATGTCACGAAGATGGTCTTTCAAAACCTTTGGCGGAACTTTAGTCTTATTTAGCCTCCAGTATTCCTCTTTGGTTGCCTTGTGTGTTCACACTATTACTCCTTCAAAAGGCCCTCATCCTTTAAACCATGATACAGGATCAGTGCTCAGTGTTAGCAAGGACTTGGAATATGTTTGACGAGGAGTACTTCTTATTTTAAGTTTCTTCGGTATTTGCAGCCTTGTCTAACGCTGTGGTTCTCCATCCTGCTTTGTGGGACCCAGAATATTGCATATTTTCCTTAGCTTTACCCACCCTTAACTCAACAGATGATTATAATGCCAAGCCCATAGCAGGGAGAAACAGAAAATATGGACCGCTGTGGGTCTGGACGTGCATGATTGAGAACCACTGCCTTTGATATGGTGTCAGTGTTCTGATTTAATTGCACATAGAAGTCATGTAAAATGACAGAGAGAGCGAAAGCAGGGAGTTTTCAGGTGGAAACCACATACACAGAGATTTTTGAGCCGGTGGGGATTGATCCTAAAGTCACGTGCCTGAACCTATTACATACCCCCTTTCCTCATGGACCCCCCCTTTTCCCTTCACCCTTACGTTGCCTGTAACCTGGAACGTCTCCTCTCTCTGGATCTTCGCTTGTAATCACTTTATAAGAACAGCAGAGGGCAGCAGCGTTATTGCTCCCTACCAAAGCCTTACTGTATATCTCAAATATTGGACTAGAGGTCGGAAAAAAAATCACAACACAACGGTAGTTGAGAAATAGTCTAAGGTGTAGTCTAATATTGAAATATTATGATATACGGCTTTGCTTTGAATCCTTTGCTTCAGGATCCACACGCAGTGAACAAGAGTCTGTGATGCGTTCACTGCCTCAGATACTGAAGCGGTTAAGATACGGCATGTTGCCTTGGAAGGTCACGAACACGATAAATACTTCTACTACTACGCACATTCAGCTTTGTCTGCTCGCCGGCCCTACTTGCCTCAACAATGTAGCGTTGATAAAGTGTTCTTGAAACATTTTGGAGCTTCATGTCTGTGTTTTGGAGACGTTACGTAGGAGTGTTTCAGTGCTATATAAAAAAAAAATAATGCAGTTTTATGTCACTACATGATCTGTGTAGTTGATATTAAAATGTAATAACAATGCACTAATTCTTTTTTCTATCGGAGACGCAGATATGTATGTATTGTGTCCGTATGACTTTGTTCCATGTTACTTTGAGCGGCTGTTAATTAACATTAGAGTTTCTTGATACATTTTCTACATTCTATTTTTTGATTATTACGTTTTCATCGTAGCATATTTTTGTTAGTATTGACTTCTTCCGTTGCATCAATGTATTTCGCGTTGTCACGGGCATTCAGATGTATTTCCCCAGCTTGGTGTGATGGGACGAACCTCGCTGGGATGTAAGATATGCATACTTCATACTCTACTTGAAATCTGTCGACTTGTGTTACTTGATTTTAAGAAGGAAGAAACAATGTACTCTCTCAGTTCCTTCCGTATTCAATGTTCTGAAAGTAATAAAGTGAAAAAATATAAAACAAGTACCACCAAAAACAGTTTGAAGATGAAATGTTAGCAGTGAATTTCACAGGCACCACGAAAGCAGCAAATGATGGACTTTTATTTTTCCAAGCCAGTTAATATCACAGCTACCTTGGTGCTCAGTGTGAACTCTCACCGGTTGGCCTGAAACTGGGGGCACGCGACCCCAGACAAATGACTATTTCAAGTATTCCAGACTGAGTGATGAGTGAGGATTGCTGCGGATTGTACTGAAGAATGGGACGAGGATGAGGAAGATGCGTGAGCTTGCTCTCCATGTTGCCGTGGAGACTGAAACTGCAGGGTATTTTATTTTATAAGAGCGTCTGAACAGATGAAGGTGAGCTTGGAAAACGCACATGTGGCTCGGGTGGATGATTTCATCAAACTTCACACGTGTAACCGGTTTGTTTATTACTATGTAACCTCTTAAAAACAACTATTAAAGCTCAAAACATTTGTCATAGCGTTCTGTCTGTGTGTCCGTTATTCATAGGACACTGCGTTTCCACACAGAATTCAACTTGTCTTCCTCTTATGTGTGCACGTTGACATTTTTGGCTTATCATCCTTAGGACTGATGAACATTTCTACCTGTGAGTCAAAAATTCTATTTTAACGTTCAAATGAAATACATTCATTTTTAAGATTATACTTGAAATGTTATTATTTCAATTTTTTTTTTTTCATTTAAAAAATGATGGTACAAACTAATACTTTAGCTGTAAGCGGGCAGCCATGGCTCAACGGGTACAGCGGGTCGTCCTCCTGCTTTAAGGTTGACGGTTCGATCCCCACCTCCTGCTGTCCATGTATCGAGGTGTCCTCGAGCAAGACACTGAACCTCAAGCTGCTCGTCTATGGATGGGTTAAATGCAGTCCACAAATTTCATTTCCGTGTGTAAAAAAAATACAGAAAATGACCAAAATAAAGGCAAAAACCCAGATTCCTCTTCTTCTTCTAAATCATACGTTTGTTAGACATAATCTGTGGTTCCCCAGGATGCATTGGAATAGACTTCAGTGTTATTGAGCCTGAATGTATACTCAGTTATAAATTGATTCACAGTGTTCAGGTTTACATATTTATCGATCTGTATCAAATTATATTCGATTAACTACTTAACTACTTTAATTTTTAAATACAGTTCCTCACTCCGTCCTAAGTTTAATTCCTGGTGACGCCTATTCTACTCCTTGGCAACATGCCATCATGCACCACCTCCTTATGAAACTGGTCTCAGATATTTTCCACCCGTTCAAGTGATTGGCTGATGCTCAAAATCCCACCTGCAAACGTTAACCTGGAGAACACTTCTTTTAGTCTTTGTAATGCACACACTTTTACATTTTACAACACACATTCAAAGTAAAATTGTACCTATTGGTCCATGAAAACCATAAACACTCTTACTGTTAATAATTGTTCCCTGCTCTTATCTTTCTTTTTTGTGTGTGTATCTAGTCAGGGCGCACCCACAATGACTCCTGGAGTTGTAAATTAAGGTCAAATGAACGCCTTTACTTTTCCTCAGCTCTTATTTCATCATACATTTGACAGAGTTTAAAATAAAACCCTATCTCAGAGTTGAAACGGTTCAACCTCGGCTTGACAGTACACCATAGTACTAACATGAAGTTCAACATTTTTCATTTTTTCCTTCCGTGACACGTCAGAAACCAGGCATGCACAGGTTAGAAAGTAGAGTTTGTTCATTCACATTCTGTTTCGTTCCATTTACGTTAACAAAATTTTAAACCTGTGATGGATTCATTTATACTGTGTGTTGTTGTAGGACTCCACACACACTCTCTCACATGCACTCCCCTCTTGTAAATATAATGCAACTTCCTTGACATGTATTTTACACATTGACCGATCCATCCATCTGTTAATGTTCAATAAAAGATGACAAAGAAATTGTGCTTTAAAGTAACTTTTAAGGCTTACTTGACTTAATAAATCCACATTCTACCACATGGACGTATCTCGTGTCCCTCTCTCTCCTCCTTGTTGTAAATCTCTCACTTTTCTCCTTAAACTCCTCGCAGTGAGGAGCAGCTGAGGTCAACTGGCTCCAATTACAGCAGCTTCCAACGACAATAAGACGGGCGGAGTTTTTCCATAAAACATTATCTCTGCGATTACTCTGTGTGTGTGCATGTTTCTATGTCGCTGAGCCACAAAGATTCGCCTGATCCTCGCCAATTCAATAGAGATGTGAGAGAACAGAGGGCTTCCAGGTGATGTGACTCACTCTCAAGTGGCCATATTGTACTGCAGGTCTAATTTTGGACTGGAACAGGTGATCGTGTTTCTCACCGTACAACACTTCTCTATCTATAACAGAACACGCATTTCATTTCCACACTTGTTTTTCATAAGAATCCTGAAACTATCCCAATTTATTTATATTTATTCAATATTACCATCATCATTAAATTCTACCGTAACTTTCCGTAATGTATTGATTTTGGGATTTCTACCTTGTAATCCCAGCATAAATCTCAGACAGCCCGATCCAGACAGCACTGCTTGTCATATAATGTATTGAGCAAGGCTATTTATAGAACTTACATAACAAACATACACTGTTCCTGTCGTAGACCCATTTGCTGCGAGTTCCATTTCACAGCCATGAATCAACAACACAGCTTATGCCACGTAATGTCACCCAGTCTCCTACATGGGGGTGAGATATTCAGTACAACACAAAAACAATTACCAAACAATGTGCAGTCAGTGGCCATAGGGTGTCTAGACATGTTTACAGCATTTTATATAGGCTCACTCTTCACACTATAATGGATACATCAATTACTTACAATGAAAGAGCGACACGCAAATGCTTAATATATATACATTTATATATATATAGTATATATATAAATGTATAGCGGCTGTTCTTGAGGATGGCTTCCAACAACTCAAAATGGAAATAATGATAGCTGGAGATGACTGATTACCCTCTGATTGTCTGGCTGTCATTGAAGATCCTACGTCTTTATATAGGGCCGGTAAATTATAATGCACAAAGAAACGATCAACTGTCTACACATGACAACTTAACCTCTCAACTTTGTTTCTTTCTTTTCTTTGTATTTAGCAAGAAAACCAAAAAAGATATGGATTGATTTGATCAAAACCGAATGAAAGTGTGGATTAAAGCACCAGAGAAGAACAATTTTGTAAATCTGGGGCAAATCCAGAAGAACCAGGGATTAGCCTGGTAATGTTCTTAATGAATTCTTGAGTGTTCCTGTATTTTTCTTTTGTCAATATCTTCCAAGGAAACCTGCTAATCTACAAATCAAACAAAACAACAACGCCCAACAGAATCAATCAATAGATGAATCCAGATCTGCACAAGTCATTGTTTCACAAGCTCAGGTTTTAAATTTCACCTGTGATGGAAAGTAGAATGTACTCTAAGGACGACAAGCAGCATGATTCAGATTCTTACGGGAAGCCCAGAGAAACCTGCAGGACGAGTAGTCAGGTGGGTGCAGACTTGCCGTCGCTGCGTTGCTCTCTGCTGAGTGTCAACACTTGTGCTTAGTGCATCATTGCACTAGTGAACAAAGACAATAGGGAAACAGGTGGGAAAAGGTTTGTTTAACTAAATTGAAGGCTGCTTGGAGGTCACACCTATAGCTAACCACAAGGTCAACAGGACGAGGAAGACTGCATAACTGCTGCGTGATCATCTTTCAAGGTGGTGCATGGCGTAAAGTGCGTGTGAGTTGTGGATCAATGACATTTACAGGCAAGTAAACTGAGGAAGAGCACAAAACAACACAAACGACAAATCTGCCAGCTTGCATAGAACAAGGATTGTCACTGCGCCGTTCGTGGGTAAATAAATCATTGAAATGAGATGACGCAACAGAAGTGTCTGCCAATAATTTGTTTGTTTATTCAAGAGCGTTCCACGCTCATTGTATCTGATCAAATCACAATCATGGCACACTCTTTCACACGCAAAACAGAAAAGGATAACAGGTTGGAGCTCTTCTACTGGTGCTGGTATTAGGAATGTGCTGGTATTAGGAGCATGAACGTTAAGTGCCTTGCTGGGGTGGCTCTTGCTGATATTTGCAATCTATACACCATATGACCACATAGAATAATGATACAGGTCTGATTGGTCTGAAAATTACAAGGTCGTCTATCGCACTGCAGTGCATTCCTGCGGGTTTTATTTCAGCTGTTACTGTGTCGTATAGTGCGCCTTATCATCAGATGATGGGGGAGATTATTTTAACTTTTTCGGTCAAGCTTCACTTGTTACTGCCACAGTATCCCAGGCAGCAGACTCAGAGGAACAGAATTCAACCAGGAAACTGAAAAAATAATTAAACCAGTTGAACCACTGCCAAACACAGAGACCGTCTAGTGTTATATTTCAGGAAGCAAGCAGTATTTTCCCATACTCCATATTCAGGGTGTGACAGAATCTTCAGAGATGTAATGTGTTTCATGAATAAACACAGGCTCATTACTGCCGGAGACAGGTGAATTGGCTGCTATGGTAAGAGAAGCAGCTATTTTCAGTTTTTACATAACTGTGAAAGAGGTTTTCTTTCATGTCTATCAGGAAACAGATCACTCAGTTGTCTACGGCGTGACCTATTTTCTGATTAGATAAAATCTCTTTGGTGTTTTCATTGTACTGCAACAATCCAATGCTAAATCCTCTTTGCCCAATGTTTTAGAATCTGATGGCTTTAAAAATGAAGGACCAGACTCTTGGTATTAGATAATATAGCTCAGATTATACTACACTTTACACATAACACACAGAAAGCTTTTCTGGTTTCATCTGACTTTGTTTAAATCATTAACTGCCGCGGGATCCGTTTTTGTTTTTAGTAACACTGAAACCCTTTGTGTGCTCCGATGATCGGACTTTGTGCGGAGTTTACAGCACTTTTCTTGACCTTTGCAGTGTAATTTTCTTATGTGTGTGACAATGGCGAAACTAGAAGATGCTCTCGAGAAATGGGATTATTTTAGATTATGTTCTTCTTTGTCATTGTTAGAATAGATTAGGTCATTCAGCCTTGACATTTTCTCTTACAATAACATACTGATAATATCTCAGCAGTAGACATACAGTATATTAACATTGAAAGGGAAAGTTAGATTAATGTCATGACTGTTTTTATCTGGACAAAATGTTTTCATGTGTCTAACCACAGAGAGCTGATTAGCATTACCTTTCTGATAATAATAATAATTATTTATAATGTATAATAATAATAATAATAAATAACAGCAACAACAATAATTATAGTACTTGTAATACATTAATAATAATGATGATAATAGTATTGTGCAGTGGAGCAGGAGTGTCAGACGAAGGACCCGTGGGCTGATAGCTGATGGCATTTGAAGTAGGAATTTTTGTTTGGAATTTCATCACACAAGGGAATGTCTGACTGTGGTTGTGACTGTGGGGGAGTTTTGGGTTTTTTTGTGTTAAGTCTGATCACTTCGTAACTGATAAGCTGATGATGTTTATAATATGTCCATGTATAAAAATGTTTACATTTTATGGATCTTTTTAAAAAGGTTGCGTGAAAAGTACATTTTGACAGCGATACAATACGCATATCAATAATTTAAACTTATATATTAATAGACCAAGTGAACCAACAATGTCACGTCATGGCTCTGTGTGTGTGTGTGTGTGTGTGGGTGCGTGTGTACATGTGTGTCGAGCGGTGAAACAGCAGAGGACCGAGACAACGCAAAGATAAATGACAGCAAAACACTGCACTGAAATGTGTAATGTGTCAACACGAATGAGATAAATAACATAAATAAGCGGAGTCCTTTGTGTTCTCCTGTCGTTTATGGTCGCTCTGATTGAAGGCTTGTCGTGCTGAATACAATCGAATCTTTGCATTGCAAGCGATTTTATATCGATACAAGTCGCTAGAGGGACGATTTTCTGTTTATATACTGGTGTAGGATCGTTTGAATTCAAATCAATGCATCGATGCATGGATGAATCATTACACCCCTAGCGAAAAGCCTGAACAACCCAAGTATGAGTGGATCGGACGGCCGAACCAAAATCAGCAAAAGAACATTGAAAGAGGGCACAGAAGACTCAGAAAACATTGTGTGACCTCCGTGCCAGAGAGAGTTATCTGGCAAGGGTGTGTTGCTGTTGTTGCCCAGTGATGATAGCAATCTCCTGGCAAAATGGTTTCGTCCATATGAGGACCTACGAAAGAGGGGGGATGGTGACATATGACATCTGTATACCAGAGGACTAAAAAAAAGCATTTAGGAGAAGGGGCCATTGGAACAATATTTCCCCATCAATGACATCCCACAGATAGTGGATGTGTACAGGATGTCCAACAGCTGATGTAGCTTCTGGATCCATACCTTTTCCATGTAAAGGCCTGAGAGGGTAAACCATGATATCCTGCTGAAAGAGAATACACCAGACGCGTTGTTGGATCCCAGAATGGTTGTTGGTGGCCCTGGAAAGGGGACTGGGCATTATGCTCTCCTTCAACAATTTGCAATGTATTGATGACCTGTAGAGTGCTTGGCCAAGGTGGAGTATGTCATGTCCCTTTGAGCCCAAGAGCTAAGGAACTCAGAGCATTCAGGACCATTTTTGGGCTATATCATTTTCAGGCTATGCTATTAGGACTTCAGTGGACGCTGGCATCTTTTCAGAGTCCTACGGACAGGACGGGGT
Organism: Brotula barbata; assembly: GCA_900303265.1. Taxonomy (NCBI): domain Eukaryota; kingdom Metazoa; phylum Chordata; class Actinopteri; order Ophidiiformes; family Ophidiidae; genus Brotula; species Brotula barbata. The sequence goes on from OMNV01006739.1 coordinate 23,280, forward strand.
GGTCGTCTTTAGTATAAGCTGGGAGGACCACTGCAAACATATGAAGCTGCTATTTGGGCAGATTAAAGCCCAAGAAATGTGTTCTCACCAAGAAAGAGATCAGGGACAGGGATTCTTGTGTTCTTCTCACTAGGGCGCGGTCAGCTGCTCCAGAAGGGGGAGGAACTGTAGCAGAGCCAGTGTACATTCCTGGACTAATGATTTTAAAAGGACATCTTCAATTCCAACAAATGCACAGTCTACAGCCGCTTTAAAATGGACGCTTTAAACACCACGAATATTACAAACACACAAACCATATTTTATTTTATCCACTCTGAGCATGGAGCGTGGCCAACCACGTGTTAGGGAAACATAAAACCTCACTTCACATATAGGAAGTCACAAACTGTTAACTGTAAGCGGTGATCTTACCACACTGCATTCTAATCAGGCAGTGGAGCAAACACCATTAAGGCATTAGTAGACATTGCTCTTATCTTGACCCTATCTAGATCACGTGAACTTTGTAATTTTGTGAGCACAACATACAACAGCAGCTCAACAACTGCGATTGTTTTTGAAACTGTGTGACCACGGTCCCTTTGTAAATTCCTGCGCCTGTGCACTTACCGATCTGCTCTCACGCAGATGACATCAAATCACAGTAGACGTCCCTTTCCTGATCTTACAATGCTGTCATTTATACACTTGATGTGTTTGTGTTTCACGGCGGTACCACTGAATGCATCTGGCAAGTGCACTTTATTTGCACTGCCACTCGTGTGTGTGTGAATATGAGATAAACAATGCATGTGTCTAAAGTCGTCATTACTACACATTTCTATTCTAGTTGAGTTATAAATAAGAATACATGTATCACATAATGTCGACTGGAATAACCTGATGTGTGACTACAATGCAAGTAGTCTGCGGCTTACTCAAATTACATTACGATACATTCTTGGTTTTTGGCAGCGTGTGTAAGACAAAACAAAGGGTACAGTAGCCAAGATACAACATGCCATCTTGGGTTTGTTCTACGTCAACAACAACACTGCACTACACTGTACTCTAAAGTTACTGTTTGCAGTTGATTTGTACGCCATTTTACAGTATTTTGTTTTATTTAGAAGCAGCGGATACCGTATGTTTGTGTGTCCGTTAACATTGGTTTGTGCCAATCAACCTCATCTTAAATGACAAAAAATGTTTTTAACTGCAACTTGATGCCAACTTGCATATTATGCTAGTATAATATAGTATTGTAATAGTTTAAGCAAACGGGAGAAACAGGATTAATGATTAACTTTTACTGTCTTTTTGTCTATCGCATCACAGTACATGATTTGCCTTTTCTGTGATTCTAATCAGGTGTGCATTCTGGAGTCTGAAACATGATGAATCCTCTGTCAATGTGCTGTCCAACAAAACTGGATTTTGCAGACTCACAGCAAACATGTCAGGGCTTCACAAGCAAATGCAGTTAAGACACATTTAGGAGGAAAGGTAATTAAAGGTATGTCAAAAATCAAGAGCTTTTGTAAACAGCTACTAGCTAAAAATGTCTGGCATCTGAGTTCAAACTGGCTTCTCTGGTAATGTTTGAGCTTCCATGGAAATAGGAAAATAAGTTGTAAAGAAACTGTGTACAACTGATAACAGAGTTATTAGTCATTATCCCCATGTAACCACAATCTGGTTTTAAGGATAAAAGATATGATAACACTAAAAAGAACAGAAATCACTTCTTAAATCAATTTTGTTAAGTGTTTTACATTATATAGAATAATGTATATGATTTTAGGTAACATTCATAATACAAATGAAGCTGCACAAGGTAATTTGCTTCTTTTTGTTGTGCCCCTCTACCTTTCTTCTAAGGAATGGCAATATTAAAGCATGGTCTGACCACCTTTGCAGTTCTTATGACACTCTATATTTTGGAAACACAGGATTTCACTGAAATTTCGAGTCGGGTAGGTTGACTTTATTTAGGATACAACTAAGAAGAAATATGGGATTCGTCTGACAACATGCTTGCTTGCTTGTTTGTTTGGATGAATAACACACGAACACGTTAGAAATAAAGTATTGTTTCAAAATGATCGCTGTTTTTATGACTCAGGCATCTAATGGTGATGAAGACCCTGTGCCTCACACCAGGGAAAAAAGGGAAGGTGAGTGAAATGTAAAACTAAATTTAGATTGACACTGTACAGGATATAAGAATTGTGGAGTTTAAACTGAGTTTGCAGCTTTCGTTTAATCGTATCATATTGTTGATTTTCTCATTTCAATTTTTACAGTGGTTACGGATCGATGGGAGTATGTTGTTGATGTGTTAGTGACTGTGTCCAGCATGGAAACAATCAATCAAATCCGCTCCTCTTTGAATGCTACAAGTCCTCCAATACAACTTGATAACACCACAGAGATCTCTCACATCAGCATCAGCACAGGTGCAAGCATGAATGCGGAGGCCACTGACCTCATGTACAATTACAAAAGAAACATAAATTTTCCACACATTACCAATACTGCATGATGACTGTGCTTTCTCATCGAACAGTGTGCTCCCTAAACGGTACCGAAACCCAGTGCAGATGTGAGGACCAGTTTGCGTTTCCGTACCAAGTCTGTGCCGCGTACAGCAGCTGTGATGGTGCAGACAGTAGTACCTGTCGTTGCATCAATGCCACTCCAGCTGTAGGAGAGTACTGCCAACCATCATCAGGTAACACAGCCCTGCACAGCCAGACGTATTCAAGAGATACCTCCAAACTCAATAGATAGATAGATACTTCACTAATCCCAAAGGAAATTCAAGTCATCCAGTGGCTAAAAACAACAAAACACCAACAACGACAAAAACAACAATAATGATAATGAACTAATTTTCATGGGACTATTATGTTGTATTCTTCCTGTAGCACTGCAAGCTGTGATCGAGTATGAAGTGGACGTAGAGCTGTTTGTGACAGATATCGAGACAGTGCACAACATTAGAGCCCTACTTGACAGTGGCAACCTTTCCCTGGCTTTAAGCTCTACAGTGAACATAACAAATATTGACATCACCACAGGTAAGAATGAAGCTTTAACTGAAGTATTTTCAGCAAGACATTTCAAGAAATGAATGACATCACATCGGTTTTTGTATACATCTTGTGTTATTAAAAAAATCTGTATTGCGCTTTAAATCAAATGTTTTACAGTTATGGAAGTTTGTCAGGAATATTAAAATAATGTTGTGATCACAAACACCTGCTGTACATAGTATTAGAAAGGATCAACAGTAACCTAAAAAGAAAGGCTGGACAAACTACTTTATTCATGCTGTGACTTGTAGAACATCCAGTAAACTAACAGCTGGTGATATTAGAGCACAAAATGAACAACCTGGACTCAACGTAGATTTTAGAATTCATATCTGAAGATAATAATTTACATAAGCGCTCTAACTAACAACTATTTTGATAGTCGACTGGTCATGAACTATCGAAACAGTTAGTTGACGAATTGGATAATGAGTTACGCACAATTACTCAAAGGCTCTTATTTAGATATCAGCCTCGAAATTTAGCTTGAGTTTATTTAGACCTGTGCAAAAGACAATAAAGAGTAATACTTCATTCAAAAATGTTCTTTAATAAAATGTATTTATTTTATTGTCTTTATTAGATATTATATTATATTATTAAATCATATCTATATTAACTCATTCAGTGCCATACATCTGCATGTAGTATAAAACCTGTTAAACTTTTAGGGATTCTTTCTCCTCTAAATTGATTTACTCTCACATGCATCAATTGTACTGTACATCCCCTGTCAAAATGTCACTTTTACTCAGCCTATTTTCCTACATTTTCTTTCTGTGTGTGTAAACTTTGCAAACCAGAGTTGTCATCCGTTGACTTAGGATCGTTTACCAGGAAATGTATTTTTTTGGCAGTTATTTTGAAACGAAAAGTAGCCGCTTCAAAATACATTTCCCAAGATGCATTGCTCCAATAACGGACGAGGCAAGAAAGAAGATGGTATTGAGTTAGAGTATAAAATGGGTTACTTCACTTTTGAAAACATGGGTTGGACATATATATTAGTAAACAATGTTAGCCAACAACTGAGAAAAAGTAAAATAACGTTACAGCTCGGCTTGAGCTCCACACAGCGAAAGGGGACGGCAAAAACTCAGCGCGACCATGGCGGCAAAACGAAATAGTAAGTCTCCGCTATGTACACACAAATTAGGTAAAACTAATTAATAACAGTCTCTATTGCGTTTATTTTCTGTCATTAATGGGAGCGCATTACTGAAGTGCTCCCATGATAAGCAAGGACCCTTACAAATCATGCAAACAATCCTTATTTTCAGGGTGAAATATTCCTAGACTTTTGATGTTGTGGGACTGATGGTGTTGCGTCGGTCGCCGCCATTTTGCTCGTTTACCTTTCGCTTCCGGTCGCTATTGCAGAGAGACTGAAGATCAGTAAGGAAATATGACAATGCTGCAAACTTTGACCCTCACAGGTAGACGGTAGTTTCCCATTGTCGCAAGTAGTAAGGATTAAATTGTCATTGAAGTTAATCATTGACGATGTCCACGGATGATTCATTTAACCTACTTTGTATTAGAGAAGAGATAAGAGAAAAACAACATAACGCTTATCGCTTGGAGGACAATTTGGTGTAACAGCAGCACAATTTTTGACCTACATATTAACAGAATACACTACATCACTACATAGCATCAGAGTAAAAGTATGGGAACGTAGTACATAAAGCAAACAATGCAAAAATGCAAATGATGTGAAGAACGATTGAAATGCATGTTTATTATATATCTAATTAAACAGATGAGACATTGGCACGTTTCAGTACACAGATGACCCACCTATCCGTAAATGAAATGTGGTTTAACCACAATGGAAATATTTATTAGTTATGAATCTATTATTTGTATCATTCTTTGTGCTGTAATATAATAATTGTTTCTTTACTGTGTTCAGTGTGTTATCCAAATGGCAGCAGCTACCAGTGCAGATGTGAGGAGACTTTCGCGTGGTCTTATAATAGCTGTTTGACATACGGAGCCTGTGATGACATCACTGAAAACATGTGTGGGTGCATCAATGCTAAACCACCCACAGGACAATACTGCCAGCCAAAGACAGGTGATGGTAACCTCACACTTACCTTAATCTATGAAACTTTCATTCAGTGAAATTTAAGTACATTACACTGTAACATTGCACCTTGTTCCCCTATCAACAGCAGACTTTTTCCAGCTCTATGAATATAGTGACATATTATATTATATTATATTATATTATATGTTTGATATTGCAGTATGTTATTTGAAAAAAAAAATTCAAGTAATGAACCGACTGAAATACCAGTATCCTCAACATGTATGAGATTCTCTGACAAAATATTTTTAAATAAATCTATATTTCAACAGATCCATTAGTTTATAAATATGCAATATCCATTGAGGTGGTCCAGAAACACGTAAGATCACATACTTCAATAAAAATGGTGAATCACAGAATATTTTGTTTAATGTCTCTGTGCAGCTCCTCCGGTCCTTTATGAATATGAAATTTCTATCGAGTTGATCGCCACAGATGTGTCAGTAATCAATGGCCTGAGGATCATTCTGACAAATATCAGTTTTCCCATCATTCTGGACAACAACACACAATTCACTGGCGTCAACATCACTACAGGTATCTTGAGAGAAGCAACTCTATTTTAGTTAGCGATGTAGAAATGTACTGCATTACGTCAATCAATGAGAAATAATTTCATCATGGTCATGTTTCATTTCATTGTTGTTGACAGTATTTAAATAATGAACAAATCTTAGTTTACTCAATCAGAATAATGACTTTAATTTTTGATGGTTATTCTCTTCATAATCAGTTAAAAGTTTCTTCAATTGTCTTTAGTTTGCTCTCCCAGCAGTACTGGTTTCCAGTGCAGATGTGAGGATGAGTATCGTTGGTCATGTGACCAGTGTTTCCTGTATGGACCCTGTGACAACATCACTGATGACACGTGTGGATGCATCAATGATATTCCTGCAAATGGACAATATTGTCAATCCACTCATCAATACAGTAAGCAGCCTTGAGCTGTTTATGAGGCTTTTAAGCAGGTATTATGAATGTCCACATTTATTATTAAGTAGTTATTCCTCTTTCTTCCAACAGACTTCACCACCTGTCCTCTTACAACACCCCCTCCACTACCAACAAGTAAGACTGAAAACACCTTGTAAAGCATCACAGTCCAGTGCCACGTCCAAATGTTACATCATTCAATGTGCCTTTTAATGTCTCTATGCAGCTCCTCCTGTCCTTTATGAATATGAAATTTCAATCGAGTTGAACGCCACAGATGTTTCAGTAATCAATGGCCTGAGGACCATTCTGACAAATATCAGTTTTCCCATCATTCTGGACAACAACACACAATTCACTGATGTCAACATCACTACAGGTATCTTGAGAGAAGCAACTCTATCTTAGTTAGCGATGTAGAAATGTACTGCATTACATCAATCAATGAGAAATAATTTCATCGTAGTCATGTTTCATTTCATTATTGTTGACTACTTTTGACAGAATTAACAAATCTTAGTTTACTTAATCAGAATTATTGATATGATTATTATTACTATTAATGTTGTTGTCGTAGTTTTGATGGTTATTCTCTTCATAATCAGTCAAACATTTTCCATAATTGTCTCCAGTTTGCTCTCCCAGTAGCACTGGTTTCCAGTGCAGATGTGAGGCTCATTATCGTTGGTCATGTGACCAGTGTTTCCTGTATGGACCCTGTGACAACATCACTGATGACACATGTGGATGCATCAATGATATTCCTGCAAATGGACAATATTGCCAATCGATTCATCAACACAGTAAGCAGCCTTGAGCTGTTTATGAGGCCTAAAAGCAGGTATTATGAATGTCCACATTTATTATTAAGTAGTTATTCCTCTTTCTTCCAACAGACTTCACCACCTGTCCTCTTACAACACCCCCTCCACTACCAACAAGTAAGAGTGAAGACAGCATGTAAAGCATCACAGTCCAGTGCCACTTCCAAATGTTACATCATGCAATGTGCCTTTTAATGTCTCTGTGCAGCTCCTCCGGTCCTTTACGAATATGAAATTTCAATTGAGTTGAACGCCACAGATGTGTCAGTAATCAATGGCCTGAGGATCATTCTGACAAATATCAGTTTTCCCATCATTCTGGACAACAACACACAATTCACTGGCATCAACATCACTACAGGTATCTTGAGAGAAGCAACTCTATCTTAGTTAGCGATGTAGAAATGTACTGCATTACATCAATCAATGAAAAATAATTTCATCTTAGTCATGTTTCATTTCATTATTGTTGACAGTATTTCTGAAATACAGAACAAATCGTAGTTTACTCAATGTGAATTA
>OMNV01006751.1:8826-36541 GCA_900303265.1 Brotula barbata
TGACATCACAGAGGTCCATCGGTCTCAGGAAGCCACGGGTTTCTGCGGGTCCACAGGGGAGGAAGAGGCCTCCTGTAACACAACACAGCACCGTGAGGACAGCAGGACACAGCAGAACACAGCAAAACACAGGAGGACACAGCAGAACAGAGGAGGGCACAGCAGAACGGAGGAGGGCACAGCAGCACAGAGGAGGATACAGCAGAACAGAGGACACAGCAGAACAGAGGAGGACACAGGAGGTCACAGGAGGACAGGGGGGAACACAGCAGAATACACTTGTCGTTCTTGGTACATCAAAGGAGATAGTTAGCATTATCAGGCTAGCTTGTCATGTCTTATGAGGGTGTCTCAATATTCAATGTTTGTGTTACAAGGCAGGCTGATCAGACAGCCGAAAACACAGACGAGGCAAGCAGTTTGGATACGACAGAGAACACAGTAGAACACTCTACAGGACGAAGCTGCGAAAGATCAGCATGCTCTTCATCACCTCCTTCATTTCCTCTTCCTCCTCCCTGTCATCTTCTCCTCCTCTTTCTCCTCCCTCCATCCCATGTTCAGCCTCCCACTCCTGCAGCACCTCGTCCAGGTTGAAGCGGCGGCGGTAATTTACCAGGAAGCTCTTCACCTGAACCACAGATTTGTTACCAATCACGTCTGAGATGGCTTGGAAGTCCCGTCCGTATTTCCTGATGGCTGGTTAGGATTGGAGGAGACAACATGAAACAGGACTGATCAGCAGCACACTTTTGGAACAAATATACTCTTGACTTAATGTTTCTGACTGTGCATCACAGAGAAAACAAACTGATGACTTACAGCTTTTTGTTCTCACACATTATCTAATGCACCTGTTGCCATGACAACAGTAAATATTAAATGTCACTGCCACTCAGCTCAACTGCTTAACTCTAATCTACTCTTATCAACTCCATGTACTGGAAACCATTCACATACTTAGAGTGCAAACAAACATGTTTGTGGTGCTCACCTTGTACAGCCAGCAGCTGCTCCTCTGTGGTCCAACGCGTGTTAAACTTTGGATTCACCTGGAAGACAACCAGCAAATTCAGCCAGAAACCAGCAACTTCTGAAGGTAGCCCTGTGCCATGTTGCCTTGTTGCCATGCTCACCTCAGATTGTCTGTACTCTTCCACTCCAGAGGACAGCTTATCCTTCAGGGTGCTGTTAGCCTGTTTAATGCTCTGAATCTGAGAACCGATGACACAAAGCAGTCCATGTTAGACAGAGGACACACAGACAAAACAAGTGTAGACTTCCCATTCGGGCTCTCCAGACTGGAGCTCTTAAAGGCTGGATGACAAGAAAGTGCCTTTTCCTGAATGTTGACTACAGTGAAATGCTAAGCCTGGGCCCTAATAAGAAAATAATTTCAGAAAGACCAGAGCACAGCCAGACAAGTACCTGTCTCTTGATGGAGATCAGCTGGCAGTCCAGCTGTCGTATGAGTCCCTGAGCAGAAGGGGCGCTGGAAGACAGAGCCTGGACGTCCTCCTGTTTCAGGAACATTCCTTTAGGAGGACGCTTCTTAGCACGCTGAGCTGCCTTACCACCAACAACCTGATGGGGGGGCTAAAACAGAAAAACAACACATTTGACCCATGAACATCTGCGTGATGTCATGGATCTCTGTCCTATATATCCGATCTTATTGCGGCTGCTGCTGCTGCTCTCTTGTGCGTTGTAGCTCAGAGAATATTTACAAAGATAAACTTCATGGAGTTGGAAGGAAAAATAGGAGACAAAGAAAATAGATTTTACACAGCTTTAGCATCATTCTAGTGTCAGACAGTTGTTTTTGGCTTAATTACCAACATGACAGGTTCCACTGTAGTTCACTAATTTTCAACCATTATTGCATTTTCATCAAAAGTAAATTTTGTCTTGGTGTATTTGTGCATTAGAAGAAATAAAAACATGGCCTCATAAGAGTCCATTGAAAGACCTGCACACCTGATGACACAAGACCAAATATCTACAGTTCAGTACATTTAGTAAAACTACAGCTCTGTTACCTTCAGCCCAGCACCTGGTTTGACCTCTGACCTCTCTGATCCAGAGCCCACCTGAAACCAAAGGACTAGAGTTATTGTCCTGTAAACAGTCAGTAACCAAAACTACACATTCATAAACATTTACCTCCTTCTTGTCCTCTTTTGCTGGATCAAACTCGGAATCACTGGGAATGTTTCCACGACTATCATTGACTTCCTCATCACTGCAATGCACACACACACACACACACACACACACACACACAAAGTCTTGATTGAGTCCAGTAGATCATTATTCTTTTAAAGTGAACCCAGTGCTGACATACAATTCAATCTTAGGTGAAACATTTAATCAGTTGTTACTCTCCACAGTGTGAGCTGTGAATTAAGGCGACTGTGACGGGGACTTTTTGGGTGTGAGGGCTGTGCAGCAGGCAAATGAAAAGACAACTCCTTGCTGATTTCCAAAATGATGCAATGCTGACACTCCGCTCATGCGACAAACGCACAGACCACAAAAGTGAGTCGTTTTGCGGGTCTATGCTTTGAAATAGCCACAACAACTGCATCAATCACCGCCTGGTCCGAACCACCCACATTCCCCTTCCCTCAAAGGGCCTGGGACAATGCTGCACACGAACAGTCCCTCCTCACAGCCAAAAAAATGAACAACACATTTCACAAGATTTTCATCATTTTGGTGTTTTTAGCACTCATGGTACATCAAAGTATCCACATACTTGTTTGTTTTTTTTGTCGTCTCAGGACATTGTTGGGTTAGTCAATGCTATCAGTGGTGAACAATGGCTATCTAGGGTGTCTCAACATTCTGTCCTGCAATGCTGACTATTGTAAACAATGCCTCATTACTCAGCTGACTACGTAGACTGTCAGAAGAAAGGCAGCTCAGTTCAACTCTGTGTCTTTCTTCCTCTCTGACCGTGTCACCCTCTTTGGTTGCGGTGTCCACGCTGTTAAAATCTGAGGCACGTGATGATCCTGTACTTTTTATGTGAAGGAAAAAACATCTTCAAACTCTTTTTACAATCCAGAAAAAAATGTATATCTTCCAAGCCTCTTGTGATCTTGTGCTCACCTGTCATCTCGGTCTCTCTTGTGTTTTCTTGCGTGTCGATCCATCAAACTGGTTTTACTACGACTTTTCTTCCAGGAGTAATAGAAGCGAACCAGACTGGACATGGACTTGTCTGGTAACTACACACACACACAGATGATTGAGAAGCAAAAAATTAGACACTGGAGATACCTTAAAGTAGTCAGCAGAAAAGGTTTCCTTTGGGTGTTAGCTAGTTTATGCTGCGTGCTATGAATTATTTCTACGTAACTGCCCCCCTGTAAAGACTTATTTCTAGGTTACGGTACCACCTCCATGCAATGTTTTCCCCTTCTCTATTCAGACAGGAAATTGGCCATTCCAGAACCATAACTTTAGGATTTTGTATTGTGAACTTATAAAACGTACAACTGTTTTCATACAAACCTGACAAAAACTTTTTCATGTCACATGATAACAAGTGGTGGATCACATCCTTGTTGTCAGAATATGCCTAAGCAAAAAAATAAGGCTACCCCCACAACTTTCATGGCTACGGGGAGGGTCTTCCTCTGAGTAAGGATAGTAACTATTCCCCTACCTGTGCCTTCCATTTGCCCAGTCTTTAAGTGTCACTCAATGGAAAGTCGGGGTAACGGTTAATCATTCTTCTGTTTCACTCATATTCCACAGTTAAAAACACACGCATGCACATGTGCACACACAAAAACACACACCATCTGCTGGATGCGGTGGAAGCTCTTCCCATGGAAGCTGAAGGCCTGCTCAAACAGAACTCTGTCCTCCACCGTCCACTCGTCCGGGAATGGTGTGAAGTTCGGCAGGTCAGCCAGAGACTTCTCAATATTGTGCTTGTGCCAGAACAGCATGCCGAGAGCCTGCAGAAGGTCACAGAGTCGATTCCGCCACATCTTGACAAAACATCACAAATCTGGCAGTGGCTGATTAAAAAAATTTACCTTTTCACAAATGGATTCAGTGACACGATCCACTCGTGCAAATATTATGTTTAAGTATGTAATCTAATTACTTTGTTATTTTTGGATTACCTCATGTTAAATATACATAAGACATAACAAACATGAACAAGATGATGTGCACTCTGAGACAGGACAAGTGTGTAGCAAAGATCAACCACATACCACTTAGTCCTTCATTTAACCTGTTTTCATCGCTAACTGCGAATCATTCTGGCTTTCTACCACATGACCATTAGCATCCCTTACCTGCTCCATGTTGTAGCCATGTTTCTCTTTAGCGATGGCAATGTACTCGTCCACTGACATGGAAAAACAAACAGAAAGTCAGTACAAAACCTAACCAAACTTCCAACATTTTGCTTGCTGTTTATTAAACTCACACTGGGTTTGGTTTAAACAGCTGTTTGGGATCCAGACCAACATCCCAAGGTTCTCTTTGAGCTGAGCTGCCCGGGCTTCGTCTAGCACACGCACACACCATGCAGATTAATGTTATTAACAGTTTACTGGACACAGTAGTAACAAATAAAAGCAGAAGAATAGTCATGAAGATGTGGAGACAAAAGATTTTTTAAACACATTTTGAGTCAAATGGCAGAATACAACAAATGTTTAATTATTTGTGACATTTTTTTTTCTTCTTACCCGGATCATAGTGTGGAACTACAGCCTGGTACTGAGGCCCGACTCGCATTCCTCCAGCACCTAGAAACACATACATACGTATAGTAACAGTAATCAGTGACACAGTCACAACTAGCAGCACACATAAACAATAAGTTACACGCAGTCACAACCTACACCACCCAGTCAACATCAGTAACACACTGTAACAACCAGCAGCACACATAAACAATAAGTTACACGCAGTCACAACCTGCACCACGCAGTCAACATTAGTAACACGCAGTAACAACCAGTAGCACACATAAATTATAAGTTACACGCTGTCACAACCTGCACCACGCAGTCAACATCAGTAACGCTGTAGCAGCCAGCAGCACACAGTAACAATCAGTGACGAGCAGTAACTACTAGCAACACACAGTAACATGTAGTAAAACCCAGCAGCCCACAGTAACCAGCAGCACACAGTAGCCATTAGTAGCATGCAGCAAACACAAGCAGTACGCAATAACCATCCATTACATGCGGTAACCACAAGCAACATACAGTAACAAGCAGCAGCACACAGTAACAAATAACAGCTCACAGAAACAATCGGTGACATGCAGTAACAACCAGCAACACACAGTAACAAATAGCAGCACACGGAAACAATCGTTGACATGCAGTGACAACCAGCAACACACAGTAACTATGAGTAACTCGTAGTTACACTCAGTAGTTTCACTACGTAGCTATGTGTTAATGAGTGCAAGACGCAGTGGTAGTTACTAGGCGTTACAAAGTAGAAATCGATGACATACAATAACAACTTTGGAAACAGCATACTCATGCACTCTGTTTGTGCAGAGAATAGTAGCATCAGTGTTAATATCTGATGGCAGAAGTAGTAGTAGTGACAGCAGTAGTGGTATATGATAGTTGAGGTACTTTTTGTTTCTATAGTAGTGGTAGAAGAGTCGTGGATTCTGTGTTACTGTAGAAGTATATGGAACAGATATACTCTATATTTCTACAGTATAGTAGTACGAGTATATTATATTGTGTGTAACGTTACTGTGGTAACAGTGTATGGTAGTTGGTGTACTGTGTCTGCAGTAGTAGCAGTATGTAATTGTCAGTGCACTCTGTTACTATAGTGTGGGAGCATGTGATACATAGTCAGTGTACTCTATTACTGTAGTATGTGCTAGTCATGTATTTGGTGTTTCTGTAGTAGCAGTATTTGACAGTCAGGTGCAGTCAATGTGACTTACCTGGTAGAAGTTGGAGATATTCATGAATGTGTTACTGTACTAATAATACTAGGGGATAATTGGTGTTTCTGTAGTAGTTGTAATATGTGATAATTAGTGTGCTAGATAATATTGTGTACTCTGTGTCACTATGGTAGCAGTACTAGTATTAATTATCTACGATGGTCGATTCACTTATAATAGCTGTAGTATGTGATAGTCATGTACTTGGTGTTTTTCTAGTAGTAGCACTAGTATGCAGTAGTCTGTGTACTCTTGTTACTATATTAGTATGTAATGGTCGTGAGTGTCGGTGTAAGTGTAGAATTAGTAGCATGTGACAGCCGGAGTATACAACTCTTACTGTTGTTGTAATAATAGTATGTGATAGTTGTGAACTTGATGTTACAGTAGCAGTACTAAGAATATGTTACATCCAGTGTACTGTTAATGTAGTAGTAGAAGACGTATGTGATTGTGCATTGTTTCTGTAGTACTAAAAGTGTGTGTACTACACGTTTCTATTGTAGTGGTAGTAACTATGCAATATTTTGTGTACTCCGTGTTTCTGTAGCAGTAGAGTGTGATATTCGGTGTACTGTGTTTCTTTAATAGTTAATTGTCGCAGTAGTGGCTATGTGATAGTCTCCGTGCTCCGTGTTTTAGTAGTAGTAGTAAATGATATTCGGTGAGCTCCGTGTTTCTGTAGTAGTTTATAATGTTTTTGTAGTAGTAGTATTATTAGTAGTAGCACTCGGTGTTCGAGGCTACCCACCATGCTCCTCGTCGCTGCTGGAGCCTGAACTTCCTTCTTCCCAGTAGCTGTTGTTGCTGGATCCATTCCCGGACAGGCTCTTAGTGCCGCTTGGAGCGTTCGTTCCGGGGTTGCTGCCGGTGTTAGCCCCCGGTGCTCTGCCTCTCCTCTTCCCGGGAACCTCGGAGTTTCTCTCAAGCATCGCGGGCATCATGAGCACTGAGTTAGCTCCGGCTAACTGCTAGCTGCCAGGCTAGCTGAAGCCGAGCGGCTAACCAACAGTCAGCCAACAACGGCGAACAAACTAAGCTCACGAGTTCAACCGAGGAACCAACGGCAAACTACACGAGCACGAGCTTTAGTGACGTCGGAGAGGATTTTATCACGAATAAAAGAGGCAAAAAGAGCCTTTCAAAGCAACACACACACACACACGCACACACACACTGGCTGAGAAGTTAGGAACCGACACGCCGGAACAAGAACAAACCCGAAGGAACCAGAACCGGAAACAGAGCAAAAGCCGGACGAGCCGAGCCGAACCGAGCAGAGCCGAGCCCAGCCGTGCCAAGCCGAGCGGATAAAAGAGAGCAGAGAGAGCGAGAGAGCGAGCGAGAGAGAGAGAGAGAAAGAGCGAGAGCGAGAGAGCAGGAAACACTGCCGCCTCACAGGTCACATGACCTGATAAAATAAGATCTGTTTATGTAAAATATAAAAGCTGCAGCAAAATCAATGTTCTCTGGTTTATTTCGAAAGAATTTGTTTCTGGTAATATGTTAGAAAATAATAATATTCTACAGTACGTGCACACTAGTTGATGAATGTTGTTGTTTGTGTTGTTACTGTTGTTTTAGTTATATAGATCTAATCCTGTTTCCATTGAATAAGCCTCTTCTCAGCTGGCTGGGGTATACCAACAGAAGATTTTCTCCTTCCACCAAAATTTGTGTTTCAATAAATCCAAGACCAGATGACAGGTTCTGGACCATATTCGTGTCAACTCCTTGCTTGTTCATTTGATCGTGTAGGGTCTATCATGGTTTAGATGATCAGGAAGTCTCAGTTTGGCAGAAACCACGGCAGGAAGAAGAGCATTTCCGAGCTTCATCTTGAAGCAAAGAACAACACAGATTACATTTAGTATTATGCCATGTCATGTTATGTTATGTTATGTTATAAACCCTTCACATGTGAATTTTGTGACAATTTATGGTTATGTATGGATTCCATCCCCACTATGGTGGTACTTCTCTATAAGGACTGTTTTGGGATAAGCAAGAGGATCTTGGCGAACAATCTTCCCTGAGTTTATAAATCTCTTTGTATTATTAATGCTCCAATGTCTATAGTATGCTCTCTAATGTATGGAGGGTCCATGGTGGGAGGAGTTCTTGAACCGACCACTTAAAGCTGAGATCTAATCCTGTTTCCGTAGAATAAAACTGCTCCAAGCAGGTTGGAGTTTATGAATTTGTTGCTGTGACAACAGATCCAACAACAGATGGATTTTTCATTCTAAGAACAGACACATCCAGGATCATGTCTGATCATCAACTATGAAATCCAGATAAGTCCAGACGTTACAGATCTCAGAGCTAAAGCCCACAGGCGGTAAGCAGTGATGGCGCTGTCGTTCGCTATTGAAATGGCAAGCAGGTAAAGAAAAGTTGTATTGACTTCAGTACAGTGTCTGACAGCAGGGGGCGCTGTGCCCCCACACACACAGTTTGGTTCGTCTTTACTCTCTGACAAGACAACAACGTCCTATGGGACAAACTGTCTCTGGCCACAAGGACATGAAAACGGGGGAGAGATGAGAGGAGAATGAAGTGAGGAATGAAGAACATAAACAGAGTGTCTCCACATCTGCTGTATGACATTGTATGTCATACAGAAATGTTTGTTTGAACAACCAGGTTACATAATCTGAACCTAACCTTTAACCTAGAAGGTCTCAGCTTTGGAAAGGTCGGAACTGAAAGTTCTCTCCTCTCCAGCACTCACTGATGATGTATTTATGCAAATACTTAAAAGTGAAACCCACTTCAATGAAAGAATGAACCCAGGATGTTCAAAGTTTCTTCACAGTGTGACGGACAGAAACGCCCTGAAACTTACTGCCTTACTGGAATCATTGATGTTACTGGAATAAGACTCTCTCACTGTTTCTTTTATGTTATGGTTTTTGTTTAGTTTATTTATATTTTTATACACATGAAATGTTTAGGATTATTGAAAATGTGCCTTAAAAACAAACAAAAAAAAACTCACTGATGATGTCATCAAGGCGAATAAGATGTGGTTTTACCCGATAGATTATCAAAGCCTGATTGATGGGTGTGATTGTCCGTGGCTGATTTTTTATTTACTGTGCCTCCGTGTGTTGTTTTTGGTGTTGAACTCCCTGAATCTCTCTTTACTTCATCTTGTTTAGGAGACAGCTGGAATGACTTTTAACCTTAATGTTTATCTCTTTTTGAGAAATTGAGCTGAGCTCCGAGCACAGGACTTGAACCATAGGCCCTCTGAGTGGACGACGACAGCATTAAACACCATGGACTCATTGGACAGATCACATGACACCGTCTGTTCTTCTTCTGGCCCTTGCAGCTGAGCCTCTGTCCTGTGATCAGCTGCTGAGCTCATTTTGTTGCAGTGAGTCTCCATATTTGAATCTATTTGTGAGAAATGTAGTCATATATGTTATTTGGGCTTTTGGTTTTATCTTGGGTATATCACAGAAAATTTATTATCTGGAGCTCAGTGTGACGCTTCATTTCCAGTCACATGGACGCAGTTTTTGTCTGACACTAACATTCATTTGTCCTGATCCAGTTTAAAAACCTCGGACTCTGGTGGAAATCTTTTATTGTATAAGATAAATGTTGGCCTTTTCAGCCTTGGTGGAGGTATGACCTCACATCAACACCAGCACGAATCGAAAAAGAAATCACATCTTTGATATCCTCCTCATCTGCTAATTTTTATTCAGTGAGTCAGTGGTGAGGAGAAAGAAAACAATGAAGGGGTGAGGCGTCACTGCCTCTCTTTTCTCAAAAGGACGTTAAAGGTGTGTGTGAAAGAATGTGTGTGAGTGTGTTTTGACAGTCCCGCTAATATGGTACAGATGAATAGTGATCGGACATGTAATCAGTCAAGGCTGATTGGCCGGTTTCATCCCTCCCTGTTCATATCAAATAATAAATCATAAAGTAAGCAAGTACATTTACTCATGTACTTACGTAGTATTTGACCCTCTGTGCATACAGTACTTTTTTGGAGGGAATCTGACAGCTTCCTTTTTGCATTCTCCTTCATACTCAGTAGAGGAGTGTGTGTAAATATGTCTATATATATATCTACAGGATATAAAAAGACAAAATGGCTGATTGGCTGAGAAGTTTGGCTGAATGCAAAAGGGAGGAGAGTGAGAGACTATAAAAGAGGAGAGGAGCTGAGAGAGAGGTTTGACGGAGGAAGAGGGAGGGGAGAGAGACACGGAGGTTTTGACTGAAACAGAGAGAGAGAGAGGGAGAGAGAGAGAGAGAGAGAGAAAAGGTCATGGGGCGCTGGAGAGAGAGGTTCCACTGAGGGGGAGGGAGTGACGGCGAGAGACGGAGACAGGCGCTCTGACGCGCCCCCTCCCTCTAACATCTGATTGGTGTTCCCAGTGTTTTGACTAAAGCGGAAGTGGCCGCGCGTAGCAAGAGGTTTCCAAGTGACGTCATCATGCCTTGGCTCGTGGATCCCTGTTCCTCCTCCTCTTCGCCGTCTGAGCGGCAGTGTGAGCGGACGTCCTTCGCTCTGTACCGCGCGGTGCGGGACGCGCTGCCGGTGTGGCTGCTGGAGGACATGCGCACCATGGAGGTGTTTAGCTGGGAGGACGGCCGGCCGCGCGCCTTCACGCCCTCCGAGGCGCTGCTGTACGCGCTCGTGCACGACCACCAGGACTACGCGCGCTACCTGATCAACAGGTTCTCTGTCAGTGCGCTGTGTGCGCGCGGCAGAAGCTTCTGCCGCTGTAAAAACGCAGACGGCGCGCCGCACCTCAGCGCGGCCGTGCGCTACAACCGCGTGTCCATCCTCGGTATGATCGTGGACGCGTTGAAGGACTTCCCGACGGAGAGCGCGCGGCAGGAATATTTGGACAGCCGCGGTGGGTGCACGCACTCCGCGGACGCGGGAAAAACGGCGGTGGAGGTCGCGTGCGCGCTGTCACGACCTGAGTGTCTCACGTTGCTGCTCGTGCACGGCGCGCAGCCGGGGACCGCGCTGGACATTTTACTGCAGCAGCTGCAGTCCTGCAGTCTATGTGAGCGGCGCAGCGCGCTGCGCTGCATGCACTTTCTGCTGCTCTTCCTGCCCAAAACCCCAAAGCTGCACTTCCTGCGGGACGAGCCGCAGCGCTGGCAAAGCCTCTTGGGAGAGGAGGTGTTCCGGTGTCTGTCCGGTCTGGCTCCGCCCACTCTGCTGCTGCAGGCGCTCAGGACTTTAGCCCGGGACGTCCCGGGTCAGCTCGCAGCGCTGCCCGAATTCCTGCAGCTGCACGCCTGCTAGTGATGTCACTTCCTCTCTGCTGTGTGTACTGCTGTATATGTTTGTAAATAAGGTGTGATTATTCATGATTGAGTTGTTTACTAATTTCAGTTGAAAATCTTCAAGTGTTTTTCTTGTGTCCCAAATAAACGAACAAAACGGTGTCTGTTTATTGGACATCAGCGAACCCATCACAGATGTAACTTTTTTCCGTTTAGATTAAATTGGATGCTTCTATCCGAGGACAGTTGGAAGTACTGGCAGTTAATATTTAGTAACAGCAGTTGATAAACTAATTTAAACTCGATCTATCACATCAAAGTAAAGCTTAGATAGACATTATTGATCCCCAAAGGGTAAATTCAGTCAATAAACACACATGCTGCTCAATAAGAGAAGAATTTATTCATCACAGAACAAAAACACTCCTATTGGTCTGCAGCAGAACAGCCAACCAATCAGAGGAGTATAGAGGTTTCCATGGCAGCAGCATGAGCGCTGAGGAGTCAACTTTAAACAGTTAAGTCTTTTAATCGGTTTTAGTTAGGATCAAACAGTTATTGATCATTTATCCTACTCTACCCCTGATCTGCATGCCTCATTTTTTTCTCACCCATATTCTGACGTTAAGGCCTGCAGCCCAAAAGTTTGTGGACAACACTGAAGAGCCACCTCGAGGGAGGACATGAAGAAATCCTACAAATACACAACCTCAACTAACAGCTATACAACTACCTTTGTAGAAACTTGAGTGAAATATGGGTGAAAAACACACCGGATCAGATAAGACTGATCAGTTTAACCAATCCAGATGTGAGAAGCACGGGCTACTGATCAAGCGAACAGGATCAGGTTTGTGGAGCAGGGGAAATTAATCTTAGGTGAAGAAATACTGAATAATCAATTGGATGAAAAATAACGAACACTGATAATTAGTTTGGTAAATTTGTCCTTTAGTTATGTCCTTTGGAGAGAATATCAATGATCATTAATCGTTCAATAACAAGAATTGTGTGATATTAGTTCATTTTTTACAGACTCACTGATTGATTGCAGATGACCGACAGATTAAAGTTGTAGTTATTCTCCTGACCTCCGAGCAGCAGCGCAATAATCCTTACTTTACTTTAGGCAGAGCTTGCAGCCTGTTCCTATGGCAACTATTCGTCAAACACAATGAATGTGTCCATTGATGGATGGCGAGAAAAAAGCAACCAGAAAATGACTGTCAAGGTGTAGTTTCAGAATGACACATCTTAAACCAGTTCTACCACATAAACTCTGGTAAACTAGTTGTCAACTGAGTCGACATTGTGGCAAATACTTCAGGGTTATTTAAAGGACTCAGGATAAATTTAACACGAGTAACACATTAACCATTGAGTTTCCACTTAGAAAATAAAAATCTCTCAAATCTTTAAAACATGAATATCTAAAATCAGCAACTCTTACTTTCTAAAGCTGCGGCATATTTAAATTTGTTATTCTGCGTGAGTTTGGAGTCACTTTATAGATGTATGTGGTATCTTTGGAAACTGGGATTTTCAGTAGAATCTAAAATCTAATTTAAAATCTGAAGATGAGCCAGAGTTTATGAGATTAAAGCAGTTTAGGATTCTGAATCCTGAAGGAGCTGAAGGAGGGGGGACAGATCATGTGACCTATGACATTCTGAACGGTACCGTAGTAACGTGGCTGAAATATAGGCTGTTTGATTTGCTGTATTGTTTGTTTGGTCTCCTCTTGCTGCATGATTGTAACTATGTAGTCAGACTAAACCAACAGATTAAGATCTGTCTGCAAATACGTCTTAGCTCCAGTCTGATCGGGTTTGTGGGTGCCATCGCTCCCGTTCTGCTGCTCAGTTTCCAGGTTTTTCAGCAAAACAGTTCTACACTTTGCATCTTATTACAGCAATATTAAATATATTCACAACACAATAGACAACCTAAATAGAGTGGAATGTCCCTTTAATATCCCCATTTAGACCCAGATTAAACCAGTTTAGACTAGTTAAGACAGGTGACTGACCGAATCAGTTTAGACTGGTCCACACCACACTAAGTCACTCTGTAACCAGACTGAGGTGGAAAAAAATGATCCTTGAGCTGAGACTAACTGGTAAGGAACCAGTCTAATTAAATAATACAGTTAAATAAGTGGAGTTAAACTGACGTTAAATCATCTAATCGATCCGTTTAAACTAATCTGAAACAAGTTCCATCCTCTCCTTCGGCAGACTAATAGCCAGTTTAAACTGGTTTAATCAATAAAGTGCTTCCTGTTACACTGATTTCAGGCTGAGCTCACGTCATCTCCCAGCAGCCACCTGTGCTCCTGCTGTAGCTTCACGTATATTGGTGCTTGAAAGAAAGGAAGTGATGTCATCTGCCTGCTCAGTCTCAGAGTACCTGTAATGTCACAAACATCGTCGAAGCGTGACGGAAGGAAGTAACGTCACAATGTCGATCTCACTCAGATAAGCTCCCACTCATCGTCCAGCTCATCCACGCTGAGGGATAGGGGTGAGGGGCGGGGCTTAGCAGGACTCTGTGGTAAAAGCTTAGTCAGGCGACGGGACAAACCTCCAACCAGAGTCACAGCCCACAGCTCATCCTCCGGAGTGACTGGAGAGAGAGAGAGAGAGAAGAATAAGTGAGTGAGCACCGTCTGGTTCAAACTGCACCTTTCAATCGTCAAACATGGCCGCCCGTGATGCAGCTCGGTGTTTTCCTCTGAAATAAGACATAACATAATCTTAATGTAAATCAGTGTTTTGTATTTTCAGATTAGAATTCTGCGGTCGCTATGGTTACACCCACTCTGAAGTTACTCTCCTGTTAAGTTGGTGGTCTGCAGCAAACATACAGTTTTATTGTACTCGTCAGCCAAGTCCATGGATAGATAGAATGAAAGGCTTCTGACAGACATGAGAACATGCTACAATCATCACCGGCATCTTGGCATCGAGTCAGGCTCGGTCAGCATGGGGCCAAAGGGACTGGGACACTGATCACTGGTTAGGTGTAGTGGCTCTTCGTTCCCACCCTCATCTATGTTCATGAGCTGTTGGTAGTGACTAAAAGAATGAGATCACGGATACAAACGGCTGAAATGGGGTTTCTACCAAGGCTGGTGGACGCCGTTGCTCCTCCACATGGAGAGGAGTCCGTTAAGGCGGTTCCAGCATCTTATAAGTATGATGCTGCCTAGATGCCTCAATTTTGGAGGTGTAACTTCCCCTCCAGGTTTTCTCTCCTATTACACCTTTGCTTTCCTGCATCTAGTTAAGTTTTTCTATGATTTTCTGTTTTTGTTATTTTGGCCTGTTTGCTGTTCTGAATCAGCAAATTCAACCCTCTGACTGTTTTTATGTTTAGCTTACACTTCCCACGGACACAGTCAGGGGATGTAACACTGTGAACGTAAGCAGACAGTCAGAGCGTCTCACCTGTGAACCAGTGGGCGCTCCCTGGGATCTTCTTCCAGTAGTCTCCTGCTGGGTTCCTGTCTGAGACACCATAACGTCGAGCCAAGTCTCCGTTAACACAACGCACCCACACGGTCCAAGAGCTGAGGACAAGCTGAGAGACAGCTAGACCTGAAGACACGAGAGAGAGAATCACAAATACAGAGAGAGAGAACACACAGACACAGAGAGAGAGAACACACAGACACAGCAAGAGAGAGTACCAGAGAGAGAGAGAAAGAAATACAGAGAGAATCAGACAGAAACACAGCAAGAAATGGAGAGAGAGAGAGAGAGAAAAGCACAAACACATACTCTGGTCAATTAAAGATTAACAGACACTTAACCTAAACTGACAGATCAGTCTTACAGACGGGTACTGACCAGGGACAAACTCCCACTTTGTCCCCACTGGCATCTCCTCACTGATTCCTGTCCTGACGAAGACGCCGCCTCGACTGTCCAACGTCCACAGCAAACGATCGTTGGGACTGGTCTGAATACTCACCAAGTGCACCCCAACAGGCTGCACACAGACAGACAGACAAACAGACAGTTTACGTTCACAGTCACATGACCTAACGTCCTAACGTCCTAACGTCCTGGCTACGGGTGCGGAAGAGCAGCAGGGATCTAGAGCAAAGCCAAGTCAGTGACAGTTCAAGCGGGCCAATACTGTGACTCCCCAGGTGAAAATGACAAATTCCTCTCTGCCCCAGTCCATTCTTTGCCCTGTGTTAGCCTGTCCTGCGGCTGCTAGCATGCCCTCGGTAGGAGGAAGCAGGTTAGTTAGTCGTATTCTGTTATCACTGTACATATGTGCACTGTACATAGGTTGGCAGCATGAAAAGTTCTGAGGCAGTGACCTTTGTGCACCCTTAGTGAAAAACAACAGGAAGTATGATCAGATCATGTGCAGATTACATGTGATCAAGACACATTTGAGCACAATAATCAAACAGTTCCTACAGTCAGACAAAATAAAATGACTTGGCATTTTTTCAGATCAAACTGTGTCCATTTTCCTGTCACATGGAGCACCACAGGGTTCTGTTCTAGGGCATTTATTTTCCATCCTTTTTAAAAGGACAAACGGTGGCCCAGTGTGAAAAGTACCTGATGATATGACTCGGGGTGGTGTGCCTTAGGGGTTGGAGGGTTGCTAGTTTGATACCCTGCTCTCCCATGTCAAAGGTCCCCGAGCAAGATCCTGACCCCAAATTGCTCTCGGTAAGTGGTAAGTTGCAAGTGGGCCTTGCGCGCTTACCTCGACTGTCAGTGTGTGAATGTGTGTATGAATGGGTGAATGTGAATCAAACATCATAAAGGGCTTTGAGAGGTCAAAGACTGTAAAATCACTTTAGGCATGCAGTCCATTCACTCATGGTCCCCAAAACTCTGGATTTACTGCTGTTACATTTATCCATACAATATATGAGTCAGGTGTGAGCGTTGTTATGGAAACAGGCCTCACATTTAGAATAAGTACAATGGAAATTCAAACATGTGTGAATGTTCTGCATGTTCTGCAGAGCACCTTCAAACACAAAGGTGACACTGAGGAGACTGAAATACTTCTCAGGTCTCATTTGATCCTCTCTGTAGGGTCCGTGTGTGTGTGTGTGTGAGAGAGCGTGTGTGTTACCAGCACTGGGGGCTCTATGTGGATCCATGCTGGTAGCATCATGCTGGGGTTCAGTGGCTGGGTTCCCACTCTAAAGTAAACGACACCGCGGCCGTCCACAGCCCAAACGTTCTGACTGCCACAGCTCACACTGAGGAGACGTACACCTCCTAACAAACACACACAGAAGAAAACACATTAGGAGCACCACAGGGTACAGTTGGAGGTAACACTTTTTTACATGATGATGATCTTTATGCTGTTTTCTCATGGCATTTGAGTACGGACGAGAGAAAACTTTCAGGAAGAACCGTTAAACCTTGATCCAATCAATCAATTAGTCAAACTTTATCTGAGATGAGAGAGAGATGAGGTAAGATGTATTAATCCCACACTCAGAAGGTTTCAATGCCACATCAGCTCAAAAAGCACAGGCAAGGCACAAAAAGAACAAGAATGAAGAAACGAGAGAGCACAGATGCAGAAAACAGGAACAAAGACTAATTCAACAAAACTAGAGGTCCTGTATTTTATTGTCTCTGGTGTGGCTTCCGATATACTAAGTGAGGCTGGGGGAGTAGAAGACAGGGAAGCAGGATTTAAGTACCCAGAGCTTACTGGGGGTCCGACCTTTGCAGCGGTGGCACAGTCAAGCGTAAGAGCTCGCAGGCTGCTGCAGTAACGGCCGACGGCGCGATGTTGACAGTTTGTAAGCTATTTTTTTACACAGACACAACAACATCGTGAGAGTATTTTAAAAAGTAATCAACTAAATTATGCAAGGTCAAGGTCAGGTGGTGTGGTGGTTAGCACTGTTGTGTGTGTCTTTGCATGTGTGTGCTGCCCACTTTTCCTCATTGAGGATGGGTTAAAGTGCAGAGAGTTAAATTCCCTACGGGGATCAAGAGTACCCTTCTTCCTCCCTCCCTCCCTTCCTTTCTTTCATCCAAGAGCTCCATATTGGCACTGCTGAAGGCAAAATGTTGAATTATTTTTGCCTCTGTCATTCCATGAAAAGGGTAGAAAAGCCCCGTATTCATTGAGGCAGGCGTACTAAATGGACAAGGCGTGTTATCTTGCACATTTGAAAGACTCAATCCTCCGTGCACACCGTTAGTAGATCAAGCTTGTTCTTTTTTTTTTTTGAGTGATATCAAGTTTACACACGTTTTTAAATCAGGCTTTAACTGTCAAAAAAACTAAAGGGAGACTTCAAATCGCTCTTAACATGAGAGAGCAACATACTGCATACCACGGATCATTACCATGCTCCCGTTACGGAGATATCCTGTTGAGCTCCATCCTCCAACCACACCTCTGGCATAAAGGTTAATGTTCCACACTCGTTATCTCATCTCATTTGTTGACAACCTTTCTGGCCATGCACTTGACTGGTTCTAAAAAGCAAAATGCTCTTCGTCTCTTAGTAATTCGCATCTAATCAAATTAGTATTTCCTGTGGTGTTCCACAAGGGTCTGTTCTTGGTACACTAATCTTTAATTTGTACATGTCCCCACTCAGTACTGTCCCATAGACACATCATGTGTCCTCCCTCTATTATGCTGATGATAATCAACTATACATCTCACTTTCCCCTGCTGATCTTGGTTAATTGATCAACAAAAATAACACTGAGATCTTGGGTATAGGATCTATTCAAATTTGGCCCCACTGTCTCTGAAACCAGGTGGTTCATCAATGATTATTTAAGCAGATCTTATTTCCAAAATCATATTACTTTTATCACTTGGACTGTTTTTTATCAATTATAGAATGTGTCAAATGTTGGAAGCTGTGTTGATTAACATATCAGAAGAGTGGTGGGCAACAACGGTCTTTGCTCCGGTGACCCCACCTTCGGGAACAGGAGGAATGTCCGGTAAAGAAGGCCTCTGGTGTTTAAAGATTAAACATTACCTCAGGACCCTAACAGCTAGTTGATTGATCTCCTGCACAGCACTGTGTGTAACTAAGTAACTAAGTATTGACTCTGTATTCTGTACATTGGTATTAATTTAATTAAGAATGTACTTTTCTGCTCCTTATTTTGACTTTATCCCATCCATTTCTTTGTGACTACAATTGCCATCTATATGAATTGATACACAATAAATTGTTCCATTTTAATCTGTAACAGAGCTTTTATCATTTTCTGTAACTTTAAAGCGTTCTGTTCAAGGGACTTAATTTGACCCCCTGACTTTGGGCAGGGTCTAGTCCAGACAGTGTGAGTGGCATGGACCCATCCACTTTAGGCTGATGTGATAGACCAGGAGTTAGAATCACTGTAGTTCAGCAGGCACTGGGATTGGTTAACGTACGGCGTCATTTATCAGACATGTCAGGAAGGCTGACCTCTTGAGATGGTTTTAAGTTTGGCTGTCTGAATGTGCTGAAGGGAAATTAGCCCCTGAGTTAGATGAGATGTATCTGCCAGGGGCACCGAGCACCCCCTAAGGAATTCATACCAGAGCCAGGTATGTCTGAGGCTCTAAGTAGGCCCGGTCTGAACGATGTATCTGCACACTTAGGTGGTGAGTAATCAGTACTCAGTGGAATTAATCAGTCATAGCATTTAAGATCATTAGATTGAGATTCCTAAATCTTGTCAATACAAATCTATTTAGTAAACCAATTGGAGATTAAATTCAAGTGTATACATTTAATTCAAATTAGATTAAATGGAGTCAGATAGATTAGGGATTTATGTATTCTCCTGTAGCAGAGGAGGATCTTCATGCATTCAATCGTGACACTGGTTTCCCTCGTCGGGCCAGGGACGAGTCCCTTACAGAACAATATTCTCAGCCCTAATATTATTTATATGACACGATGGCATATTAGGGCCACTGCAGTAAAACAATTACAAAGCCAGTTTCTCTGATATAAAGTTGAAAAAACCCCTCAAAAACCTAAACTCAGGTCAGCTGTTGTGAAAGTGAAAACTCAAGAGTTCAGAGTTAGACTGAGGGTTTGTTAAACCTGCTTTCTGAATCAGGGCCCCGGAGCTTTCAGTTAGTTTGCATACTGTGTGTGTGTGCTACAGTATATACTGTACATAAATTAAACTTGACTTGTAATATCTGTCGTTCTGGTTTTCAGTCCAGTCTGTTGGTGATATGCGCCTGCATCAGTCTCTCAGTGTTACTCTGTGGTAATGTATGTGCATGATAATGTGTGGCTTTAATGATGTTCTTCAAGTGTGAATTGAATCAAATATGACCCTGAGGTGTTTTTTGCCTCCTTTTTAGGGATAACGCCCAGGGAGTGTAATTTGGCAGTCAGTTTCTCTTTTAGAGATTTTTAACCAATGACTACGCCTTCACACTGGGGCGCGGAGGGGGCGGGGCTTCAGGGCAAACAACAACACAGAGCTGAGTATTTCTGCGAGGGCAGAACTACAGAACTACATCTGAACCCCCATCTCTAATGCTGACCCAGACCACTGCAAGACGGTTTGTTTTTCATGGCGAGTGTCACATCTTGGAGCTGCTGCCATTAATCAGCACTGTTGATGTGTGGATGGGTGCAGCCCCAGTGCATGCTGGAGAATGCATCCAAATTGAGGTCAGTTGATTCGTGTTTCAGCCTCTTTAAATATCTGACCTTTTACCTCTGAGTACTTCGGCAGAAGTCAGCCCCAAAGATAAACAACGAATATGAGGACAAAATAATGAGGACAATCTGTCAAGTCAGACAGGCGGCGAGACAGAAGGAGACAGAGATGCAGAGGGACAGAAAGAGAGACACACACAGGGGGCAGATGGACAGAGGCAGAGGAGCCTTTCCTACTGGAATGTTCCAAATTTCCACCTGTCAGAGACAAATACTTTATCCAAAGTCACCCAAAACAGCTTGAGATTCACAGGCGCAAAGAACCCTGACAGAAAAGACCGAAAGCAGGAAACAGGTTGGCCATAATGTCTACGAGGATAATGAGTGATGACACACACTCATACACATGCACAATCACACCTACACACACACAGAGAAACCTTATGTTGTTGTCTATGTTATACAGTAACTGCAATACAGTAGATACATGTAATTTTCATATGTAAGCATTCTTTCATAATTCTTTTCTCTTTTTTTCCATTTTAAATGTTTAGTAGGTTATTTTATTTTTCTGTTTTTGATGTTCCAATGCACACTCTGCAAACAGAGCTATGGCAATACTATAAGTGTGGGCAGTCATGATGACGATAAAGAATTTAGAAATAGAAATTGAGGGAGAGAGACAGGCAGACCAAGAAAGAGAGACAGGCAGACAGAGAAACGGAGAGGGAGAGAGAGGGGGGGGGGGTAGAGAGTCATATGATGGCTGATAGTGAGAAGTGCAGGACAACTAAAAACAGATCGCCCCCCAACAATCAGGTTACACTATGACGCACACACATACCTCACTTCTACACACAATCTCTCTTGCCGGGGAACATAATTTATGAAGTTACATAAGACCACCTGTCAGTCAATCTGAAGGAATAACACAGCTGCTTTTCCTTCAGAACACGCCCCCCTCGCCCCAAACACACACATGCACACAGTGATCCAGTCAGTGCTGCCAGTTAAAAACATTTAAGAACCTCGACAAGGGATTAAAATAAATTCAATGTCACGAGGAGTCTGAGGACACACTGAGCTGACAACAACAACAACAACACCATTATTATTATTATCATAGACCAAGATACTATATGAATAAAAGACAAAGATGAGAGAAATAAAACTCAAATCAATGTGTGTGTGTTACACACGGGAGGAACACAGCTGTGAGGGTGGCCTGAGTGTTCTGACTTAAACACGACACCAAAATAAAGTACTGTTGACATATTCTGAGCCCCTTACCCAGCTGACTGAGGTCCAGGGGGGTCCAGTGCAGACCAGTTGGACAGGAGGGAGACAACGTCCGAATATTGACACGTCCATGTGTATCCAATGCCCACAGAGCATCACGACACGCAGACAGCTGACAGAACTCCACCTGAGTGAACGTCATCTTCATCATCATCATCATCATCATCATCATCATCATCATCGTTGTCATCATTACTATTATTAGCACCACATACACATACACACCTCAGGTGGCAGAGGCACGGAGGAGGGTCGGAGCTCTCCATCCTGATCCCAAACACAGAACAGATCCTTCCTACTCTGAGCCAACCACAGGAAGCTTCCTGGAGAGAGGAAGGCAGACAGGCAGGATGAAGGATTCGTAGTCTGTGGTTTAACCTCTGTTTGTTCACTGTTCCTGTGTTTATAGTGTGGTGTATTTATGTGTTTGCTGTTTACCATCGGTTTGATTATTGTGTTCATTGCGTGTTTGTCTGTTTCTCAGGCATCTGTTAGTTGATTTTGTTTATTTCAGTACTCTTCCTCGTGTGTTTGCGTGTTAACTGTGTCTGTTGACTGTTTGTTTCTGGTGTGTTCGTGTTTACCATCTAGGTGAGGAACTGATGAGGAGGTGATGAAGGTCCACCTGGTGGCTGACACTGTTCCTCTGGGAACAACGTTCTGCCAGAAGGTTCCTGAAGGAAACAAAACAAAGAAAACAGCTCATCACAAGTCTACAACAATACTCTACTGTACTTCACTGTACCCCACTATACTCTACTGTACTTCACTGTACCCCACTATACTCTACTGTACTTCACCACACTCTACAGTACTTCACTGTTCCCCACTATACTCTACTGTACTTCACTTTACTCTACCGTACTTAACTGTACACCCACTACACTCTACCGTACTTCACTACACTCTACTGTGCCCAACTATACTCTACCGTACTTCACTGTAGCCCACTACACTATACTGTACTTCACTGGACTCTACCGTACTTCACTACACTCTAACGTAATTCACTGGACTCTACTGTACTTCACTGTAGCCCACTGTACTCTACTTTACTTCACTGTACTCTACTGTACTTAACTGTAGCCCATGGGGTGCACGGGTGATTGTTTTTTACACCCCATCAAGGCTGCGATCAAACATTATTAGTAAAGTACAGTGAAGCACGGTACTTTATTGTACAGCACTTTTGTACTTTATTCCAACTGCTACACTGTATTCTATTGTATTCTACTGACCCACAAGGCTGCCACGCGCTAGGTGGAGCTGGTTTCTTCCTGATGCCACCCAGACGCCGCTTGCATTGGCGCTGACCAGACTTGGCTGACACTGTGAATACTGCGACAGGAATGCCACCACCCGCTCCACTGGTGCCCTGGTCACCGTGGCAACGCTCTGGGTGGCCTGCAGAAGCGTCTGGAACAGACTGCCCTGGTCAAATACCACATAGTCCGAAATACTGATCTGACATGGAGAAAGATAGGAAGAAGAAAGGATAATGATGAGACAGGACAGGTTGACAACATGTTTATCAAGCCAATATCACAAATTCATGAAATTATTTCAGAGCCAGTTCACACACACACACACACACACACACTCTCGCCTACCTGCCACCAGTGGTCGTCCTCTCCTTGAGGTTTTGAAGGACAAATACCAGTTCTAAACCAGAGACTGCCGCTAGCATCCAGCGCCCAGGCTGTGCCACCTTCTCCCAGGGCAATACACATCAGCTCCAGACCCTGAGCCTCACTGTGTGGCCACACACACACACGCAAAACACAGTGTTTATTAATTTGTTATCAGTAATTGCTTACATGTCAGAACTCCTCTCACTCTATAAAGCTAACGTTCCAATAATGCTAACATTAGCTGATTGCTATGTCAGAACGTAAATAAGAAACCAAAATAATTCTTCAAATTAATGTGCAACACTATGGAAAGTTAGTGTTCCTACTGGGAAACTCAGGGCTGCTTCATGACACCCAGCCTCAGTAAGAATCAACATGGCATCTGAACTTAAATCACTGAATTGACGTGAAATAGTGACAGAAACTGAGTTTATGGACCCATCTGAATATATTTTTTAACACCAGATTTTATTTCGATACATTAACAGCAGGGGCACTTTGTATGAACATACATTTTATGAGTAGTTCACACATCCCTGGCTGTAGTGAAGTGGTAATACTGTAATATTACATCAGTAGTACCTGACACTGTCGTACTTCCACGCGTGTCCTTCGCTGCAGAAGCTGCTCAGTCCTTCTCGGTAGAACACAGCTTTGTGCTCGCTCATGGCCCAGGCCACGCCCCCTCTGACACACACCTGGCTGAACACACACGGTGTGTCCACCTTCACTGAGCGAGCACACGGACGCTCCACGCTCAGACCTGACCCACAAAACACAAAACTTATGGGATTTCTGTCATACGTAAATCAAATTCTTACAGTGGAAATTATATTTAGAACACAAAGATCGGATGATATTAATTGATACACAGCAATCACTGATTTTGTTTGTTGATTATCATGAAAAAGATGCTTCGTAAGCACTGCTGGGTCGGGTCTTTGTCTGTCTGAAAACTCTCTGCTCTGTGTTTTTCACATTGAGGATGGAAACACTTTGGGATGTGTTGGGCTAGACTCTGACAAGACTCTGAAATTACTGAGCTGCACGGCTTAAGCTCTAAGTCTTTACACTGACCAATCCAGGTAGGTGACATTTCACCCTGAAGCTTTCCATTTCATTTCTTAGAAACTTTACTCAAACTTAAACTGAAAGTGAATCTAGACCATTGTAGTAAGCCACCCCACCCCGGGAGTTTTAGTTCCACATTCCATTGTAAGCATTCAGAGATAATAGAAATAAGCATTCAGAGATAATAGAAATAAGCATTCAAAGATAATAGAAAAAAGCACTCAGAGATAATAGAAATAAGCATTCGGAGATAATAGAAATAAACGATAATAAAGATAATACTAATAATGAAGATAATACTATAATATTTACTTTCAGAATTGAGTTGAATGAAGCACAGTGTGGCCGATACGGGAATGTGGGTGTGTAGACTGGTTGGTACCTGTCTGCAGGTAGAGGTCTCCATTGGTCCTGATGACCCAGGCAGAATCATCACTGAGGGCGACGAATGCGGTCTGCTCCACAGCTTTATACCAGTGACGTTTCCCCTTCACCGACACTTTGGCACATGCGAACGCTGTCATGGTCTTCTGCTCCACCTTCCACAACAAACTTCCTAAATGAGGAACATGGAGGCCAACATTTAGTGCCTCCAACGGCCCAATGGCAACCACGAACCAGCAATGCTCCAATCACTAGGTGATCGGAAGGTTGCCTGTTCGGTTCCCTGCTCCTCCATGTCGAAGGTCCCTGAGGAAGACCCTGAGCCGAAATTGCTCCTAACAAGCAAGTGGGGGTTGAATGTTTACCTCGGCTGTCGGTGTGTGCATGTGTGTATGAATGGTGAATATGAAACACTGTAAAGCACTTTGAGTAGTCTCCTAAACAGAAAATCGCTGAAGAAATGACGTTGGTTCACTGTCTACCATAACACAGGCAAAAGAATGCCAATCAACAACCCACAAACCCACATCTTCAACAGAGGAAGCAGCAGAAATGACTCAGTGTAGACAGAGTGAGGCTCACCCGAGGGTGATATCGCCATCTGGTGGATGTTTTCTTCAAAACGTTGCCAGCTGAGACCAGTCTCAGGCAAAGAACTGCAAAAAAGGCCCCCTTTAAAGTCCAAACACCACACATACCTGAAACCAAAGGAACAAATAAGACAACTCAGCCCACCTCTGTTTGTGTGTTAAGGAACTCAGAGGAGATCGATCCTATCACAGTGAAATTTTTGCTGCTTGGGTTTGCTGTGAGAGTCTTGGTTCAATGAATCTTCTTAATATTATTTGCATTGAAGTTTTTCTGATGATACAGATTAAACTAACCATATGCAGAAGAAGACAAAATGTGATCTATTTAAGGCATTCCAAAATACATTCCTTAATTTCACATGGCAAAGGTCACAACATCACCCAGGGATACTGAACTACCAACCTGTCGGTCACCTGCAGGCTCAGTATTCCACATCCTGGTCCTGAGAATCCAGTCCAGATTTCTGCCAGCTGGGGCAGAAGACAGAGGACTATTTAAAGACTGTTACCACGGTTACTGTAAGTGTGACTCTGCTCAAAGACTCACCTGGTCCACTTTGCGTCTGTCGCCTTCCTGTGCTTCCTGTCCACTCCGTTCCTCGGACTTCCTGTCCGAGTGGGTGGATAGACAGCTCAGGCCAGTCCCCTCGCTGCCAGCAGAGGGCACAGTGTGTCCGTAGATGTCCCCATCTTCATCGCTAGACTCACTGGGCTTTCTGTCTAGGTTGGACACTGTTGAATAGAACAACTGTTCGGCCAGGCCACTACAGGGCGCCAGGTTCTCATCCTGTCAAGACAGAAAGGGAACCTCAAAATGCTTCCTGTGCTACGTCAGACATTACAGAGATGATTAATTAAAATCAGCGAGAATAAGACATTCTTGTTATACCACTGCTATTTTTGCCTGCCTGTGTTCTTGACAATAAGCCAATCCAGAAGTCTGTGGTCAAATTTAAACATTTTTAGGCAAACATCTGTTCAACACAAGACGGGATGTGACAGAGTGGCCGACTAATTGTCCACTTTTGGATAGGATGAGCCATGGCAGGCCTGCTGAAGAAGCCCCACAAACATCACATACCTCTTGGTCTTCCTCCGGTCCAATCAGAGGGCTCAGAAACTCGTCCTCTTGCTCCTCCATTGCTGAGTTCTCTTGTCCATCATCCTGCAGGGGGTGGTGCATGTAGGAGAAGGTGCACTCGAGCAGGAGATCGACATCTGGCGTCGGAGTGGCAGGCTCCTTTCCTGGATTTAGCTTCCCGTCCAAGACCAGGCAGTCTGGAGGGAGGCAGGGGCTGGGCAGGGAAGAAAGCACATGATTTTATGTCAACAATGAGCTTAAAGGTTTGATGAGCAAATATTCACGGTCAAAACCAAACTTTAGAGCCATAACCACTCACAGCATAAACCAGACCTGTGTCCCTAACGCGCGCTCAGGTACTCAGATGATTCATAAATCCACATAGGTATCATAAATTATCAGCACATAAATGTCTAAATATGTGTTTCATTTGCCTTTTGTCTCAAACCATAAACTTGGTTACATTTACTAACCCACATGCTGCCTCTGCGGCTCTGTTTGGCGCTCCACCCTCTAACTCCTGGTTCTGGTCCTGGTCCAGGTCTGGGTAGTCACTGGTGTGTAGGTCCAGACCTGCTAGGGAAGCTTGGTCACTTAGAGGAGTTCCACTTCCTCCGTCGCTACAGCTGCCATCCTGGCCTATGTACATGGAATCTGAACAGCTGTCTGCACACAGAGACAAAGACACACTTACTCACTCACTCACTCACTCACTCACTCACTCACACACTCACTCTCACACTCACTCACCCACTCACTCACCCACTCACTCGCACACTCACTGTTTCTCTGCCTGTCTGTCTACTTGCCGTCTCGTCTTCTCCTCCTCTTCTTCACTCGGATGGCTTTGACCACTAGTTCCTGTAGTAGTTCCTCCTGGCATAGGGGGGCGCTGTAGCGTCTGGAGTTTACCTCAGAGGAAGCATTTCCATGGGGACTGTCACAGGAAGCGACGGAGCTGCTGCGGCTGTGAGAGCTGCTGCTGGTTACAGTGCGCTGCCTGCACGAGTGCACCCCCTGGTGGACAGAAAACGCAAAACGTAACACAGCATTCAGTGTGAGCAGCAAATAATCTGTAGTACACATTGATACTGAAGGAGGTACTTTGTAGTATGAGCTGATTTGTGCAAAAGAATGTACTTTGGAGAGCTCTCAGTCACCTCGGCTACTTCCTGCACTTCATCCACTCCTTCCTCCTCTTCTCCGTCTGTCTCCACGGTGATGGCCATGGTTCGGATTGGCTGAGCCGTCTCCACAGAGCCAGTTGGAGGGACGATAGTGGGCGGAGTCAAAGGGGAGGCGACACGGAAGGAGTCAGAGACTGTGAGAGTGACAGCGAGAAAGAGAGAGAGAGGACATGCAGTGATCAGTCAGGTTTAGAGATTTCAGCAGTGACTGAAGGTCCACTGAAGGTTCCAACGTGATTCTTTTCCACTGCGGGGTTGAATTTTACCAAGTTGGCCTGCTTCTTTTTCTGCTACACTCAAAGACAAACCAAGCCGAGCTGTGCTGGTCTCCACCTTCAACTGGACCTTGGTGACGAAGTGATGCACTGAGACTGTGCTGCAGAGTTTGAGCCAAAAACAGAGACTCAACACAGACATGTTTAAAATCCAGAGAATGTATCTCTGACAATGTCATCAAAATTCTAAAATAAAAACCCTTTTTTTGACTGACTTCTAGCCGTCAACAACAGCCTCCCAGAAGCCCTCTTAATGGCTGTCACTGCCTGAACCCTGACCTCACACAACCCCTGCATACCACACACGTTTGGGGGGGGGGGGG